>PVIU01011101.1:0-33603 GCA_004026605.1 Ondatra zibethicus
TTTGATCTTGGCCATTCTTACAGGTGTAAGATGGAATCTCAGAGTTGTTTTGATTTGCATTTCTCTGATGACTAAGGATGTTGAACATTTCCTTAAGTGTCTTTCAGCCATTTTAGATTCCTCTGTTGAGAGTTCTCTGTTTAGGTCTGTGCTCCATTTTTTTTATTGGATTATGTGTTCTTTTGTTGTCCAATTTCTTTCTTTTTTTTTTTTTGAGTGTAGAAAGCTGAAACTGTAAGTCTTTATTGCATTCACAGGCAGAAAATACATTGGTGAAAGTTGGCATTCTGTCATATAGCACTGTGTGTATGAAATTTGTATTTTCAAAACTGAAAAATATAAATTAAAGACATAAAAGACTTAAAACATATTTTGATATACAATTTTCTTGGGTGCTAAGGTAAAATTTTGTCAAGATTTCATCTCTTCAAACACTGATGTCAATAGTCAATTAGATTACCATCATAATTCCAACAAAAATAATTGTGTACAAATTGATAATGCTATATTAATGTTTAGATGTGAAGCAATTAAAATTTAACCTTTTATGTTGTTTTTCTTATTTCAAAATAGATTTTTTTCATGGAATATATTCTTATTATGATTTTTCTCTATCTCCTTCCACATAGTCATCATAATTCAACTTCATGATTTTTTCTCCATCTCTTTATTTTTTTTTTCCATTTAAACACTGCCTGGCCTATTATATCTAGCCTCTTCTTGGCCAACTCTTACATCTTGATTCAGCCCATTTCTAATAGTCTCTATTCACCACGAGGATGTGGCTTACCGGCATGAGTCTAACCAGTGTCCATCCTGGGCTGGAGAAGCATGGCGTCTGCCACACTTCCCTTCCTCCCTGCATTCCATCCTGTCTACTCCGCCTACCTGATTTCTGCCCTATCAAAAGGCCAAGGCAGTTTTCTTTTTTTTTTTCCATACATTGTTTTGTTTTATTTTTTTCCATTCAAAAACATAATTAAATAAAATTTTTACCTTTCTTCCCCTTCTCCCGGTCCCCTCCCACTACCTCCCCATCCCTCCTCCCTCCCCCTTCTTCCTTGAAAGAGGGCATGGTGCCCTGACCTGTTGGAAGTCCAAGGCCCACCCCCCTCCCTCCCGGCCTAGGAAGGAGTGCATTCAAAGAGACTCGGTTCTCAAAAAGATAATACATGCAGAAGAGATAGGTCCTGGTGTCATTGTTGATGGGTTCTCCATCTGCCAACTTTCCCCGCCACATTCAGAGAGTCTGGTTTGATCATATGCTCATTCAGTCCCAGTCCAGCTGGATTGGTGCGCTCCCATTAGTTCAGGCACACTGTCTCAGTAGGTGGACCAGCCCCTCATGGTCCTAACTTCCTTACTCATCTTCTCCCACCTTCTGCTCTTCAACTGCACCTTGGGGGCTCAATCCATTGCTTTGATGTGAATGTGGGTCTCTGTCTCTATCTCCATCCATCGGATGAAATTTCGGGGTCCAGATGAATCTGAGGAAGCTGGTTGGGCGAGGTTCCCAGCCCCAAGGGCAGGCTTACTGAGGGTTGCCCGCTCTGCTCCGCTCTGCTCCGCTCGGCTCCGTGGGACAAAGCTTGTCCAATTTCTTGAGTTCTTTGTATATTTTGGAGATCAGACCTCTTTCTGATGTGGGATTAGTGAAGATCTTTTCCCATTCTGTAGGTTGGCATTTTATCTTGTTGACCGTGTGATATCCAGTTATGCCATTAAATTTGTCTTTTAATTTTTACTTTACCTGTATGAGTGTTTTGCCTGCATGCATGTCTGTGCAACACGTGCATGAAGTACCCATGTGGTCAGAAGAGGGTGATGTGTCCTCTGGAACTGGAGTTACAGACAGTTGCGAGGAGGAGGAGGAGGAAGAGGAGGAGGAGGAGGAGGAGGAGGACTCTGAGAGCTTCCGAATCTTCTTCCCCATGCAGTGGTGGTTCATGGCAGAGGGCCCTCCCGGGAATCCAACTCTGGCACCCAGTTTTGGACTTTCTGTTCCAGAACTATGAGAAATAAACTCTTATTGTTTCTAAGGCTCTCTGTATGGTCTTCTACTATAGCTGCTCAAACTGACTAAAAGAAAATGAAAACCTGATTATAGCCTTGTAAAAGACTCTGGGGTAGAGACTGCAGCTAGGCCATGTGGAACTCCCGATCCACAAAAAGAGGGAGATAGTGAAATGGGTGCTATTTTATCCCACTAAAGTTTATATGATTTGTTATGCAGCAATAGATAAATAACAGCACATACAGGAGTATGTTATGTTATGTAGAATTGTATCTTTTTTTTGTTTGGTTGGTTTTTTTTTCAAGACAGGGTTTCTCTGTGTATCCTTGGCTATCCTGGAACTCAGTCTGTAGACCAGGCTGACCTTGAACTCACAGAAACCACAAGCTTCTGCCTCCAGAGTGTTGGGATCAAAGGTGTGTGTCACCACTACCTGACCTAGTCATCTCTTAATGCCAGTACACTGGTAGTAACTAAGTTTTGGAAACTATGAACAATTTTATTCAAACTATGGCACAAATCAAACTGATGCTCTCCGCAGATCATGTTTTTATGCAGAAATTGCTTCTTCTCCAACTCTTGAGTTCCTCTTTGTGCAGGGCAGAATGTGGCGAGACATGCACAAGCTTCAGTCATGAGAACAAAGACTGCATCTTTCACTAATTAGAGTGCTAGGACTTTAAGGGAAGATGGAGCACTGTAAATTAAGAAGTCTATTGTGGTTAGTATTGTCAACAGGACTAGATTCTGAGTTAACTTGTAGGACCCTCACCCCTTATTTATTCTCAAAGGGGCAAGAAGAAATTTCCTAGCAAAATGTTTTCCCAGGAAGATAGTGGCCTTCCCCTCTCCCACCCGGAAGATTCTGAGCACAAGGTCACTTAGCTCAGCCCAGCCAGCCACCTGGTACAGGCTGATAAAGATGGCCAAACTCAGAAACAGTGGCCTTGCTGTAAGAACAAGGAGAAAGCTGACTTAGCAGGATGGGAGGGGGTGAAGAACTCAAGGACAACTCTGAAGCCATTCCTGACAACTTTGAGGCCATCTCTGAGGCCTCTCGGCCTTAGTGCTTTCCCTCTCCCCTGGGAACCAAGGACCTAACAACTACACATGCACGTATTGAAATGTTGGGGACTTTCTATCCCCCTGTGTCCTTGTGGATATTCTCCAAATAGAGCTCAGTTATTGAAATTGGGACAAGGTAACCCACAGATGTTTTGACTCAGTTTCTGATGTATTGACTCAGTCCCTGCAATGAGGTCAGAATGACCCACAGATGTTCCCCTTACCCTGCCTGATCTGGCAACCACTCTCCCGCTCTGGCTCAGTCCAGTAGCCCTTTGAATAAGCCAATCATAATAGTTAAAAAGTAACCCTCGCCCCCCCCCCCTTATTTCCCTTTCCATTCCTATAAAATTAGCCTGTAATAGCTACTCGGGGTCGTTCACCTTTCGAGGTGGATGGACCCTGCCACAACAGAATTAAAATCCTCATGCTTTTACATCAACTGTGGTGTGAGAGTGGTCTCTTGGGACGACTCCTCCTCAGTGATTGGACTTCAGTGTCCAACAAACTAGGAAACACACCTCTAGAAATATCCCTGAAGAGGTTTCCAGAGAAGTTTACCTGAGGAGGGATGACCCACCCTGAATGTGAGCATCATCATCCAGTGGACTAGAGTACCCACCATGAGTGTGGGCGTCAGCAGCCCATGGACTGGGGTACCCACCATGAGTGTGGGCATCAGCATCCCATGGACTGGGGTACCCACCCTGAGTGTGGGCGTCAGCAGCCCATGGACTGGGGTACCCACCCTGAGTGTGGGCGTCAGCAGCCCATGGACTGGGGTACCCACCCTGAGTGTGGGCGTCAGCATCCCATGGACTGGGGTACCCACCATGAGTGTGGGCGTCAGCAGCCCATGGACTGGGGTACCCACCCTGAGTGTGGGCGTCAGCAGCCCATGGACTGGGGTACCCACCCTGAGTGTGGGTGTCAGCAGCCCATGGACTGGGGTACCCACCATGAGTGTGGGCGTCAGCATCCCATGGACTGGGGTACCAGAATGGACAAACAGCAGGAAGCAGTGCAGTACCAGCAGTCATCACCTTCTACTTCTTGACTGCTGATGCAGTGTAGCCAGCAGTCTCACACTCCTGCCAGCATGTCTGCACAGCATGATGGATTACAGTATATTCCCTCTTAAAGCATTAACTACAATGAGCCCTTCCTTTATGTTGCTTTTGTCAGGCATTTTATCACATTAAAAAAAAAAGTAATATGGAGCCAGGGAAAGGTGACACGTGCCTGCTCTTCCAGCACTGGCAAGAACAGAGCAGGAGTAGAATGAGTTCCAGGCTAACCTGGGTGACATAGATCACGCCTCAAACTTTAAAAATGCAGTCCAGGTTGTATGAAGTCTAAGACAGCTATTTATCACTGAAGTCTGTGTCTCTCTGACACCATTTTATGTGTCTCTCCTAGATTAAAGCCCTGAACTTTTGTTGTTTGCGTAGCCCTGGCGGTCCTGGAAATCACTTTGTAGACCAGGCTGGCCTCAAACTCACAGAGCCGCCTTCCTCTGCCTCCTGTGCACTAGGATTAAAGGCGTGTGCTGTCAGCAGCTCTGTCCTCAAGTTTATTTTAAGGTCGAGTGAGCTTTTTTGGCCTCTATTAAATCATAAGGCTAGGAAGGAAAAGGCACCAGAATCTTGGTTTTAGTTATTTAGTGGGGCGGGGAGCCGGGGGCAAGGGGGGATGACATGGGGATGGACATACCATAGACCCCATGTCAGGATTACAGGACATTTTGACAACTTGTAGGAGTTGGTTCTCTCCTTCCAACGATGTGGATCCTGGGGTGGAATTTAGGTCATCAGGCTTGGAGACAAATATCTTTTCTTGCTGAGCCATCTTGCTAGCTCAGATTTCCCCAACTTTTGGAGTCTGTTGATTTGATGGCTGCCCTACTTCCCTCTGTGACTACAAATGGTTCTGCAATCCCTTTACTGATGGAACCATGTTCTGGTGGAACACTGTCCTTTAGGATCAGATGTTAACCTGAGTGTATGTTTCTAAGTGAGGTAGGGTCTTCCCTAGTGGCTTGGAATAAAGGACTCTTTCAGAATTGTGTTTTCTTTCTTTTTATATCAACACACCCCACGAGAAAAACAGGTTAGCAATCTCCCAAGGCAGAGCTGTCCATTTACTCTGGACCATCTGCCTGCCTCTGCATGTTATGCCAGTCTAAACAGACTTTAATCTTTTTTGAATCACTGTGTTTGAGGATCACTACATCTGCACCCTCCATCATAGGTAAGCTCCCAGAAGAAACATTTAAACTAAAACCTCAAATTACTAGAATAAACAAGTTGAGGCAGACCTGATGACTCATGACTGCAATCCGAGCGCTTAGGAGGAAGACGAGGAGTTTGAGTCCAACCTGGGCTACATGCTGATAACATGTCCTAGCGGATAAAAATGAAAGAATGAACAAGTCCTACAAAGAGTAAAAGAAAGACTGTTTCAGATAAATTCATTTACCTAAAGGTAGAAAGGCTAGTATGGCTTTGACTGAGTGAATGGTAGAGATGATGGAGGTGACGCAGACTTCAGGATGGGCTCACATAGAGGTCCAGTCTTACCTGTCACCTGGGAAGACGACCTCAATGAAACACTGTCTAGGTAAAGCTGTCCTGTGGGCTTGTCTGTGACTATCTGTCATGACTGCCTTAATTGAGCTGGGAACACCTAACCCACTGTGGGCCATACCATTCCTCAGGGTTATATCCTGAACTGTTAAAGGGTAGAGAAATTGGGGCTGTAAAGATAGCTCAGTGGTTAAGAACATTATTGTTTTTTTATAGAGGACCAGGACTCCGTTCCCATCATCCATGTAGTGGATCACAACTGCCTGTAACTCCAGTTCTTCTTCCAGGCTCTCTTCCAGCCTACAAGGACACACCAGGAGCATTGGCACACATAAATTCATGAAGGCATTTATTTAAAAAAAGATAGATAGATAAATAGATGATAGATAAAAAGAAAGATGATAGATGATAGATAGATAGATAGATAGATAGGGTCTTTAAACAAAAAGTAGAGAAATGGTGGCGAGTAGAACCAGCATTTATAGCCACCCCTCTCTGCTCTTCACTGTGGATGTAACTGAGGCTTCAAGTTCCAGCCACTGCAATGTCAACATCCCTGCCGCGATGGACTATAACCTGGAATAGTGAGCAGAATAAATTCCTTTCTCCAGTAAGGTGGGGTTCTGTTCGCTTGTTTTGGTTTCGGTCGGGGTATTTTAGAAATGAAACTAGCATAGCTAGGATAACACAGTTTTTGCTCTCCCCTCCTCCTCAGTTTTTTGGGACAGGGTTTTTCTGTCTGTCCTGGAACTTACTATGTAGACCAGGCCGGACTCAAACTCAGTGATCTGCCTACCTCTGCCTTCCAAATGCTGGAATTAAAGGTGTGCGCCCCAACCACCCCCACATGCAGTTTTAAAGTGTGATAGTAGGTCTGTGGAGAACTTTTCTAAGTGTCAAAACTAGGTTTCTACTCTAAAAATGTCTCTTTCTGCCTGTAGTCAACTGACGTGGCTAAGAGACTGCAAGAGGCCAGAGCACTCGTCTTAGGACTCAGAGTGACGATGGGAGAAGTAAGGACAGAGAAAAGAGAACAGATCTTGGAAATATTGTAGGTGCTTGACAAGCCCTAGTAACTGATTGCACTTAAGGAAATACGAGAAAGAGAAGATCAAGGACGCCTTTGGGTTTGTGCAACCACAGTTGCAGATGAACGTTGTAGATCACACAGAGGCAAGAGCAGAGGCACAAAGGTCAGCTAGAGTACTGGAGAACAACTGGGTTTTGTGTTTTTATGAGAAGGAGACAGATTTTGCTATTAAAAGAAACCTCCTTTTTAGGTATGTTAGCATCTGGATGTTCATTTGGCCTTGGAGTAGTCCGAGAGACAAGCGCCGCCAAGACCTGGAATGAAAGGGAAACGCCTGGGCTGAAGATAGAAATCTGAAAGGTATTTATAGATGGACGGGCCATTAAAAGTATTAACTGGATGAAGTAAGTCTCATCTGGGAAAGACTGCATAGAAAGGGAAAGGCAGACGAGAGGATAAGCGTTCTTGCATCATGAGGAAGAAAATCAAAGAGGCTACTACCACAAGAGCCCAGAGCAGTGTTTCAGGAGGGACGGGTGCAGCTAGGAATATTTGGTCTAGCATGCCTGAGGCCCTAGGTTCAAACCCCAGGTTTGGGGGGAGGGATTGATGTACTATATCACAAACTAAAGACTGAACTAGTAGGTTTGACCAAATATGGGCCTTGAAAACTACCATTTTATTTAATCCCCAGGGATAAAAACCCATTTCTGGGATCTGAAGGAGCAAAGAGGAACATGCCACAAATATGAATCTGCCTTGCCACCTCTGGGGGAGGTTTTTACAGAAAAAAAAATGGGTGATAGCCGAAGGAAGAAGAGTTAAGTAGAGAGTTTTAGAGTTGGGGTGGACTGCCAGAAAAATGGTTCAGTGGGTAAAGGTTTGCCACCACGTCTGAAGACCTGAGTTTGATCTCCGGGACCTCTGTAGTGAAAAAAGAGGACCAACTTCCCAAAGTTGTCCTCTGATATCGACATGTAAGATGAGGACATACATGTACACTCACATACACACAGACTTAGTAGTACGGCATATGTTTAGCATTTGGAAACTCTGGACTCAGTCCCCAGCTTCTCTCCATTCAAACTGGGTAAGATTGCAAGATTGCAATAGGAGTGACTACAAAGAAAATGCGTGGTTATGATGCTGGCACTGAGGAGACAGGAGCAGAGGGATCCCAAGTCCAATACCAGCCTAGGCCATATAGTTCAAGTCCTTGGCTTTAATTCTCGGGACAAAAGCAAAAGAGGCAGATGGCAAAATGCTATGTTAAATAAGCACTTCTGAAAAAAAAATTTTATTTTTTGTGTATGAATGTTTGCCTGTATGTATACATGTACATATATACCTTGTGCTTGCCTGGTACCCAGAGAGGAAGCTGCTGGATCTCCTGGAACTGGAGTTACAGATGAATATGAGCCAGCATGTGTACCTGGGAAGCAGGCTCTGTCCTCTGGAAGAACAACAGCTCCTTGTAACAACTGAGCCATCACTCTCATTTTTTTCTTTAAAGGGGGAAAGAAAGAGACTAGCCGGGTGGTGGTGGCACATGCTTTTAATCCCAGCACTCAGGAGGCAGAGGGAGGTGGATCTCTGTGAGTTTGAGGCCAGACGGGTCTACAGAGTGAGTTCCACGACAGGCTCCAAAGCTACAGAGAAACCCTGTCTCAAAAAACCAAAAAAAAAAAAAAAAAAAAAAAAAAAAACTAGTTTAAGAATGTTGAGAAATAACTTCTGGACATACACAGTTTTGTGAAATATAAGCAAAAACTAACTGCCTTGGTTAAAAGTACAAGTGACTTGAGCAATATAATATAATAATGGCCCTTAAGAAAAATGATACATTTTACAAAGAAACAATGCAACTCATTGACACTAGCTAAATTATCTTGTGTTAAATAACAATGTTTTACCTTGCCAAGATTCTTGGCACTTTCATTAACTTAAATTAAGTTGGGAAAAACATAATAGTAACTGAAAAAGCAACTAATTATAATTAATTATAAGTCAAATTATATTTATACCACAATTAGTGTTTGAGGTGGTTTAGTAGGCAGAGTCTTTATTTCAATAAGCAACCATCAAATAATTGAATAGCTTGTAAAATACAGAAATATTCCTTTAATCTTTATTCCAAGTATAACCACATCCCTCCTTGAATTACTATTATAATAAATAACATTATATTTTGTCCTAATCCCCTCTTTGAGTTAGATGTTTTTAAAGCCATGGCAAAAGTCTACGCACCTACCTCATCTCACAGCTCCTTAGTGAATCTCCTAGAGACGTGTGATTCCATGCCCTTGTAAGAGAAGAGCTAGCCTTCAGGGCAGTAGAAAGCAAATTTCAGCAGTGTGTTTTCTCTAATGACAATGGGGAAAGGTCACTTTGTCTTTGACAATGATAGTTTTTAATTTTACAAGATTGGGGACTTCCCCCACCCCACCCCAGTATTCCCAAGTAACTAATAACTTTGTTACCATCTTTTACTACTTAAGATAAACAACCAATTCAACACTTGACCCCTAATTTATGCTTTAGTTTATCAAAAGTGAAAAGTCTCAGTACCTGTTTATACTATTATTATATATCTTTGAAAATCCTTCTTAGGTATTTGAGACAGCATGTAAGTTTGCGGGGTGGTGGTGGTTGAGAGAAATACTTTCAATTAGTTCATCCCTCTAAGTATAGTCAAGGACAAAAATTGCCAAACAACCTCGTGTTATGCTTAATAAAGCTAGTTCCTGGAAAGTTTTGCAAACTAAATGTCCACCCGTTGATCTAAGGGATCACGGGTTAATAAAGGTGGCTACACCAAGCCAACTCCCAAGCTAGGCGAGGCACACGGTGGGAGGTAGGTAGCGCCAGAGCCCTCCAAAGCTGGGCGCCACATTGCTCCTCTCTTTTGAAATAGGAAGACAACGCTTCTGGCTATTGTGTAAACCCGTCGAGAGCTGCTTTCATTCCCACATCAGATAAAGCACGAGCAGAATTAAAGCGCATTCCAGTCCGACCCCGGGCAACGCGTACGTCACTGACAAACGTTGAGTTTTATAGCCTTGGCTGCGTTCGTCTCAAGGAAACACATGAAAGAATGATTAAAAAAAAAAAAATCAAACAAACAAAACCCTAAAACCCTCGGCTGAAGCGGGGAATTCATAGGATCAAAGCCACCACGCAGCCCGAGCAGTGGATACCGCCCCCGCCGAGCCCCGCAAACACCCCCTCAAGGCACTCTCGTGTTCTCTGCTAACCAGCTGTCTGCAGCGTGGGACAACCTTGTCTAGCTCCCGCTCTCCCCAACAGCTCCACAAGCAACCCCAGCTTCCCAAGTCCCCAGCCGGACAACAGTGCGGTCTCCCGCTCAAGGAACAGCGGCCGCTTCATCTGCAACCAAGCTGGTACTCCCCTGCACTCCCCGTAGGCCCGCCGCCAGCCAGCCGGCGCCCGGCGACGTTTGACTGACACGCAGCTGCCCCTATGAGGCCCCGAGGGCGGGGCCATTGCGTCACTTCCTGGCCTGTCGGGGAGGATGCCTTATATAAGGTCTGCGCTCACGCAGAGCCCTCGCTTACACAGTATGGCCGGCGACATTAGCTAGCGCTCGCTCAACTCTCTCTAACGGGAAAGCAGCGGACTACAAGAGACTGAACTGTATCTGCCTCTATTTCCAAAAGACTCACGTTCAACTTTCGCTCACAAAAATAGCCGGGAAAATTTTATTAGTCCTTTTTTTAAAAAAGTTAATATAAAATTATAGCAAAAAAAAAAGGAACCTGAACTTTAGTAACACAGCTGGAACAATCCGCAGCGGCGGCGGGAGCGGCGGGAGAAGAGATTTAATTTAGTTGATTTTCTGTGGTTGTTGGTTGTTCGCTAGTCTCACGGTGATGGAAGCTGCACATTTTTTCGAAGGGACCGAGAAACTGCTGGAGGTCTGGTTCTCCAGGCAGCAGTCCGACGCCAGCCAGGGATCTGGGGATCTTCGCACCATCCCAAGGTGGGTGCGGGGGACCTGGGGGATGCGGCGAGGTTCGAGGCTCGGCCTCAGGTGGGGCCAGGTCGGCGGGCGGGAACTGGCTTCTCCCGCCGCCGCCGCCGCCGTTGCGGGGCCGCCTGGGGGAGGGGAGGAGGCCGGCGCGGCCGCGTGCTCAGGTAACGAACCCGGCGGCTGGCAGGGCCGGGGCGAGCAGCGCGCGGTCCCCCGGCAGGTGTGGTTCGGCTCGGCGTGCCGGCGCGGGCGAGGGCCGGGAGGAGCACTAGCTGGGCGGGCCTGGGCCGCGGGGCTGCGAGCAGGCCTCCCGCCGCGGGCTAGGCGGCCGCGCGTGGCGCTCGGGCGGCGGGATTGGGCGGGAGCGGCCGTGTCGCAGTGCTGGGCCCGCCGCCGCCCCGACGTGCCCTGCAGCAAAGCGCCCCGGGACCGTCGGGGGCTTTGCCCCCGCGTCTCCTGACCTTGGGTTGTGTAACCTGTTACCGAGGGGAGGTCCGGGAGAGCGCGGCGACGGAGGGGTTTGTCCGCTATCACGGGGTGGAGGCCGGCCACTCCCGGGACCTATTTAATGCCTTAAGCGGGAGCAAAGGGACTTGGGGCCTCGCTTGCACCCGGGCGGTCACACGCGACCACAGGATGTCGCGCGCAGAGCGGTTGGTGGTCTCCCTGTGGAGAATGGAATCGCTCGTAGAAGTGCGGCTGATAGTGACAATGTATGGACCCGGCGGCGGTGGCACCAGCTGCCGGCTTTGGGGGCCGCGACGTGGGCTTCGCCGTGTTCCTCGGGGCGCCAGTGCCACTGGGGTGGCGGAGGAACCGGCGTGGTCCGGTTCATTGAGAGGCGGACCAATGAGCTCCTGGGCCCTCCGGGAGCCTGGCTCCAGGGTGTGGACCAATGGGCGTTTTAGGAATGTTGGCTGCGCGTTGCAAACGTCTTCTGACAAAAAGCGAGAAGAGAATCCCGGCGGCCACGTGCTGCCGAGACTTTAAGGCACACTGGGAAACGCAGTTCCTACTAGTTGCTGCGGAGGTTTCCATTGTAGGGGGAAATGTAGCTGGAGCGTTATGGTTTTAGTTTTCATGTCTCGTTTGTCATGTGTGCCGTTTTCAGTTGTTAACACCTCAACGTTAATCTCATAATAATCACGGAGAAGCTTGTTGCTTTCACAAATGGAAAACTGATGATTGTGATGGGCGTCTCGAAAAGCTACCAGGATTATTTCCGAGAAAATCTTGGTACGAACTGAATGACGGGATTCTCTAGAAAACTACTAGAACATTTGGATGCCTGAAATCTGTCACACCTTTAATAAAGGGAAGATGTTGTTTTCCCCAACCTCATAGTCTTAAGATGCCAGAATGGGACTCTAGAAATGGCTCAGCAGATCAGAGGACTCGGATTCAGTTCCCAGCATCCACATAGCTGCGTGCAACCATCTGTAACTCTGGTTCCGAGGGTTCTGACATCCCTCTTCTGGCTTCTGTGGGCATTGCACATATGGAGCACAGGCACATGGAAGCAAATAAAATGTGTGTGTGTCTTGGGTCGAGGATGCTTGAAAAACCACACTTTGTGTGTAACCAAACAACTGAAATTTTTACTGTTTCACTGTGATTTTTTTTACATGCTTCGTAAGCCACACATTGTAGTCTTATGCACTCCTCTGCAGCTAGCTTTAAGCAAGTAGTTTGAAACCTGTTTGAAAGAACTGAAAGAAGTTGACTATTTTTCAGTGACCAATCAAAATAAAGAAGTCACGCATTGGTTATTTACTATGAGGGTTTAAAAGTGTCTGAAAAACAGTAGGTGTTAGATAAACCTACCTAGTCAGTGCCTTAACAAGAAGTCTTTTGGAGGAGCTCTGCATCGGTTCTGAAATGGAAACACTTACCATGGGTAATAGGATTAAGTAAGCTGATATTTACAGCAATTAAGGTGTTAACAGTTTTTTATTCTGTTCTTTTTTTTTTTTTAGACCAAGGCGGGGGGGGGGAAGAAAACAGTATTAATAAAATGCTATGTGTTAAAAGTGTCATAGCAATTTGATATTTTGTGGGGGGTTTTTGATTGGTTTTGAGATGGGGTTCTCTGCTGTCCTGGGACTTGTCCTGTAGGCTGGCCTCAAACTCAGATCCACCTGCCTCTGGGTGCTGGAATTAAAGGCATTCACCACCACTGAGTTATTTTTATCCAGACTTTGAGCCCACTCTTGAACAAAGTAAACTTTAAGGGGTTTATGTTTAGGGCAGTTTCTCCATATATCCTTGGCTGGCCTGGAGCTCACTTTTGTAGACCAAGCTAGTCTTGGAACTCATTAAACTATGTTGTGTTGAGTAGTATTTGATAATCAGAAAGTCCTTACATGTCATTGCTGAAAATATTGCCTTCAATAGCCATCAAAATGTGAACAGAATAGAAGCTGAAGTTAAAAGATCAACAGACCAGTTAAAATAAAGAAGCAGTCTTTTGAAGCATATAGAAAGAATTAAGAATAAATTTAAAATAGTAAAAGATACTACAGAAACACCATGTGTTTAGAAATAAGAATTGGTTTTTTTTCACACTTGCAAAAAGCAAAGGACCACCTTAACATAACCAAGCTGTATAGTTTTAAGAAGGATCCAATTGGTCTATTTGTGTTAGCAAAAGCAGGAAATCTATCTCCATATAGGGACTTAAGAATTTTAATAGCAGTTTTGTGATAACCCCCAAAAGGGAAGAGGGGTTAGGAATTGGTACATACCTTTAATAAAATAAAGAGCAAATGGATAGTTGTAAAACCATGCAACAGAATGCTACCCAACAATAAATGAACCATGTATATATATATATATATATATGTGTGTATATGTACAAAACACGTGAGTGCTGTTGAAAACAGATGTGCTGAGAAAAGAAGCCAGATGAAAGTGCACACTGTTAGATTTCATTTCTGTAAAACGGAAGTGCAGACTCATCTGGCAAGACTGGTCAGTGGTAGACTGAAGGCCTAACAGAAGGAGGAATAGATTGCCTGGGGGTGGCTTTCAAGAATGCAGTGCTGTGTGTTGTGGCACATGCTTTTAATCTTAGCATCCTGGAAGCAGAGGCAGGCATATTGAAGCTCTGTCTACAAGAGCAAGATCCAGGGTGGCCAGGGCTACATAGACACACACACACATGTGTTGCTGAATGGTGGACTTGAACATCTCGTGTTTGTAAGAATTCAGTCTGGCAAGAACTCAAGTGGATAAAAGTACTTGCTGAGCAAACCTGAAAAACTGAGTTTCATTCCAGAAACCCACATAAAAGTTGGCGAGAAACCTCCCAGAGTTGTCCTTGGCATACACAAGTACATCGTGGCGTGCGTGCCAGATACGCATAGACAATAATGATAAAACTTGATGGATGTGGTGACGTGTGCCTTAATCCTGATGCTCAGATACAGAGGCCCTGGATCTTTATGAGCTTGCAGTTTGCCTGGTCTGCAAAGTGAGCCCCCACCTCTCAAAATCAGTCTTGTATCCTTGGAATGCTCTTTTAAGAAGTAAATTTGGATTCACGTCTTTTTCTTTCATTTTGTTTCTTTTTTTCGAGACAGGATTTCTCTGTGGCTTTGGAGCCTGTCCTGGAACTAGCTCTGTAGACCAGGCTGGGCTCGAACTCACAGAGATCTGCCTGCCTCTGCCTCCTTAGTGCTGGGATTAAAGGCGTGCTCCACCACCACCCTGCTTGTTTCATTTTTGAGGTGGTGTCTTACCTGTCTATTGCCAGGATTGTTGCTAGGATTTGAGGTTTGCACCACTGCCTAAGGAAGTGCTGCTCACCTGTCACCCTATCAGGAGACTGGGACTTTAGGGTTAGTCTAGGCAAGAGTGAGACCCTGCCTCAAAAAACAAACCTAGGGCTGGGCAGATAACTCGGAGTTGGCCAAGTACTAGGGTTTGAACTTGACCTCTGCGGTGCAGAACCCATTTTTTGTTTTGGGGGGATTTTGTTGTTGTTTAAGTTTGTACTTGTATAGTGGCATTTCATTTGTATCTTTATAAATAAAACTTGCCTGACGATCAGAAAAGTAATACAGCCACACTGGCCAGCCTTATACACCAGGCAGCAATAACACACACACCTTTAATCCCTGTAGGCGCACTAGCTTGCTATAGGAACCAGGCAGTAGAGGTACACACATTTAATTCCAGAATTACAGAGGATTATAAAACGGGAGGAGACAGCTCTCAGAAACAGTCTCATTCTGAGATTCCCGGAGGCAGGATCACCATTTCAGACCAAGGTCAAGGTAAGAGCCAGTGGCTGACTGACTTGCTTTTCAAATTTTTTTCCCCCGTAGTTTTTCGAGACAGGGTTTCTCTGTAGCTTTGGAGTCTCTCCTGGAACTAGCTCTTGTAGACCAGGCCGGCCTCGAACTCAACAGAGGTCTGCCTGCCTCTGCTTCTCGAGTGCTAGAATTAAAGGCGTATGCTTGCTTTTTAGATCTTAAGGTTGAACCCCAATTTCTCTCTCTGAGCTTTTATTAATCGTGCTTCATACTTTGGAGGCAGGGTCAGGTAAGAGGTGGGCTGATTAATGAGCCCTGCCTGAAGGGAGACAGACACTCTTAAATTGTCATTTGGCTACTGCATGCATGTGCATACATTTAGTTTATTGGTAATAATTTTCCCTGGTAGCCCTTGTAATATCCTATTTTAAATATCTTTGCTAATCTCAGTCTGGAAGATATTTTCCCATGATAGTTTTACATTTCATATTTAGATACAAAACTCACCTGAAAGTGATTTTTGTATATGGTTTGAGGGAATAGAAGAGACCCTTGAAGCAAAATGGGTCCATCTTTCCAAGCTTTAGTGCTGAGACAAAGTACCCCTGTAGAGTACTTCACGTGAAGGGAGCACATGAATAAGCTTTAGTTATTTATTAGTTGTTTGTGGCTGTGCACTTGGGTTTGGTGCTGGGGGACAGAAGAGGTCATCAGATTCCCTGGAACCTGAATACAGGTAGGTGTGAGCCACCTAATGTGGGTGGTAAGTGGTGAGATCTGACTCCCCCCCCTTTTTTTTAAAATTTATTTATTTTGGTGGCAGGGTCTTTCTAAATAGTCCTGGAGCTCACTGTGTTGACTAGGCTGGCCTTTGAACTGTAGAAATCTCCCTGCCTCTGCTCAGTGGGTGCTCGTGAGGAGCTACAATACTATGTGTTTTGTTACTTTAACACAAGGACTACCTTGGGTTAGGGTTAGTGATGGCCTGAGTATAAGATTCTCAGAAACAGACCTTAATCAAACTCTGTGCTCACTACTAATTTGGTAGATTTTGTTGAATTTTAAACAGTGACTAGGTAAACTGAACTTTGAAACCAGCCATTTTACTTAAGAAGTGCTATATAATCACTTGGATTTATAGATTAAAATCTCAGGCCGCCTTTTTGTTCAGGTAGTCTCTGGCTATAGAATCCCTGTACCCATCATTTCTGCCAGCCTTTCAGGTGACTGAAGTATAGCTCTTCTCTTGGATATGATTTCATTCTGTCTGCCTACTGTTACCGTTCCGTCTCCTTGTGTACATTTTTGTTTATTCACTATAGTTCAGGTATTTTTGTTTTGGGGTGGTTGTGTGTGTGTGTTTTTGTTTTAGGTTTTGTTTTGTTTTTGAGACAGGTTTTCTCTGTGTTAACAGCTCTGGCTGTCCTGGAACTCACTCTATAGGCCACGCTGGCCTTGAACTCAGAGTTCCTCCTGCCTCCCTCCCTAGTGCTGGGGTTAAAGGTATACACCACCACTACCCAACTGAGTTTCAAGTATTTTTATCTTGTGAATCTTATTTCATAGTCCATGTGTGGGCACCGGGCATGTATGTTGTACACAGGCATACATACAGGCAAAACACTCACACAGAGTAATAATAAAGTCTTTTAAAAATAGTCTGTAGCTTATGTATACCTAATGAAGTATTAAAATGATAAAGTCTAACAGTGTGGTAGAGTAAGAAATAAAGGTCTGTGTAATGGGCCTCCATATGAGTGTTGAGAATCAAACCCAGGTCCTCTATAAGAGTAGGCAATACTCTTAACCACTGAGCCATCACTCCAGCTCCCCTTCTGCCTTTTTAGCTGTGTGGTCTTGACTTCGGTGGAATGGTAGAGCATATTTGTGACTGTTTAATGTGTTCTTGGTTTGTGCATTTGATAGGTTTTCCTTTTTTAAGCTATTATAAAAGTTATGCTGGGAGTATTCTTCTAGACTTAACTTTCATGTGTGTGTAGGAAGGGGAAGCTATACTGTTCTGTAATTGCTGCTCACTCTTCACTTTGAGGAGGGCTGGGATTGGAATTCAGCCTGATAAATACTACATAGGCACTTAATATCATCTTGTGATTATATGATTATTTATATTTGTTTCCAGACTGCAGTCCAGGCTGGCCTGGAGCTGCCTTAGCTTCTCCAGTGCTAGGTTATAAGCATATTGACAGGTGCTGAGCAGCACACAGCTTTTTGACTAGACAGTTCAGTTCTATTTAGTAAGCGATAACTATATTGTGTTTGTTTCCTCCATCTTAGTAGCAACCAGTCATGCTTCTTCCTCAACTGATAGTGATGTTCAGAGTAGTCAGTAGTTTTTCTTCTATCATGGGATGAAGGGAAGCACTGACGGAAACCTCTTAAGTCAGTTGGCTTATCAACCAAATGATTTATGAACGTACATACATTTAAAGCCCAAGGCCCAAGAAAAGAAATGTGGCAAGAAAAATGTCTGTGGAAAGATAACACTTTTTGTAAATAATGCCTTGTTGGAACCTCTAAACAGTCTATTCATTAGCATCTATGGTAATTTTTGTCTGATAAAGGCAGAATCAGGTGGTTTAAGAACACATTTGTCTGCCTTGGAATAATTATCTGCTGGCTTTACAAGTAGGTGTGCTGACAGTTTTGTTTTTTTTTTAAAGAAGAAAGGTTTTATTGCTGTCCATATGATATGAAGACAACGGGACTTTATAGTTAGCTAAGGCATTTCTGAGTTAGGTATTTATCTGTTTAGAAAGTCCCATGGAATCAGTAATAATGGTTGAAGATATGTGCTTTATTCCTAATCCTGCACCAAGATTACTAGCCTATATTAACTGTCACCAAATTGGACTGTTTGTAAGTCTTAATATTGCGGATTTTAAGCATAGGATTCAAATTGATAGCCAACAAAACCAACCCATTAGGATCACATACTAGTTTAGTGATTGGAAATAATTAAATTATCAGCTTAGTAAAAACATATGTAAATCAGATATACTAGGTCTAGAACGTAAGTATTGAAGTAACTGTTAAGATACTGAAAAAAAAAAAGCTGGGTGATGGCGGCGCACGCCTTTAATCTCAGCACTTGGGAGGCAGAGGCAGTGGATCTCCCAAGTTAAAGCTAGCTAGGGCTACACAGAGAAACCCTGTCTGTCTCAAAAGAAAAAGAACATGATTTAAAGAAAAGAAATACACACTCTTTGCTTCTAATAGTAAATGGAGAGCTGAAGAGAGGACCCCATGGTAAAGAACAGTGACTGCCTTCCCAGAGGACATGGATTGGGCTCCCAGCTTAGAACCATCTGTAGCTATCTGTAGCTCCAGTTCCCAGATCAGGTGAGCCCCTTTGGCCATTGGTTTTAAGTTAGAACAAAAAGTGAAATGGTCAGTGCGGAGGCACACTCTTTAATAACAATGCTTGCTCAGTTATCAGAGGGCATGGCAGATCTCTCGGAGGCCAGCCTGTGTACATGATTCCAGGCTATCTCAAATATAGATTAAATGGTCTTAGTTACTGTGTCACATTTTCTGTTTAAAATTCTTAAGAATCAGCTGGGCGGTGTTGGCGCACGTCTTTAATCCCAGCACTCAGGAGGCAGAGGCAGGCAGATCTCTGTGAGTTCAAGGCCAGCCTGGTCTACAGAGCGAGTTCCAGAACAGGCTCCAAAGCTACAGAGAAACCCTGTCTCGAAACCACCACCCCCAAAAGCTTAAGAGCCTAGAAATATAACTCAGTGGTAGAGTACTTACCTCTCATGGACCAGGTTCCATCTCTTAACAATGGAGAACTAATTTGGTAGAAATAGTACTGTTGTTAATTGTAGGTTTTGTTGCATTAACAGATCTGAGTGGGATGTTCTTTTGAAGGATGTGCAATGCTCAATCATAAGTGTGACAAAGACTGACAAGCAGGAAGCTTATGTACTCAGGTAAGTCCTGTAGGTGTTGAATTGCTGTCCTGATCGTAGTCTTTGTGAAATACCACTCTTTTCCCACCAGAATCTGTTTTCCATTTTAAGAATCTGGTATGAAATACAATTTTTTTGTTTCTAGATAGTTTTTTTTAAGCCTTGCCTTACCTAGCTGCCATGGTTCCCACATTTGTTAGATGAAAGAAAATTAGGTGCAGGGTTGGTTTAACCAATAAATGCTTTGAATAGTTTATACTGTAAACCTTGGGTCTTGCAATAAATATACATAATATCTTTTTTTTTTAACTAAGTCTGTTTGGCATATGCAAATGTTTGTCAAAATGTTTACCGTGCACCATGCCAAGTATATAATGTACAAAAGAGTTGATTTACTCAAAAAGCTTGTTATTTAGTTAAAGAAATGAAAAACCATGCGAGATCAGTCTTGTCCAAGGGGAGGTAAAAGTATGTATTTAGTAAATAGTGGTGAGCACACAACTCTACTTGGTTAGGCTTTTGTGTGTGATATCCAGACATAAGAGTAAATGTGAAATAAAACTGAATACTATTCACTCTAAAGGAAAATAAAATCACACAGTTGCAGGAACATGAATGATCTTAATGTACTGTCTAAGCAAGATCATACAATCTCAGGGTAAATGCATATACTCCCACATGTTCAGAATCTAATGTGTATGTGTGGAAGAGAATGAGGAATGACTGAATGTAGGTGTTAGACATGAACTATAAAAGAATATAGAGCTAATAATTTTTCTAGTTCTAATTTTGTTGTAGATACTAGATTTTGGTGGTGGGTACATATAAAGTATATCCAATGGTGATGTAAAAATTACAAATATTGATGCGCCATTACACTAATTGTATTCTCAGTAATATATGCTGGGTGATGATCACTCGCCTTTCTGTTGCAGTGAGAGTAGCATGTTTGTCTCCAAGAGACGTTTCATTTTGAAGACATGTGGTACCACCCTCTTACTGAAAGCACTGGTTCCCCTTTTGAAGCTTGCTAGGGATTACAGTGGGTTTGACTCAATTCAAGTAAGTGCTTTGACATGTTGCTTAAAACTGATAATGGTTTCTGTTTTGGTTAGATTTCAGTATCTTACCTCAAAGAAAGGAATGTTATTGAAATGTCAGAATTGGTTTCTTTGCACCTGTGGTTGGGACTGAGCCCTGGGCTTCACATGGTGCTAATCCAATGTTCTGTCACTAAACTATACTACCTGCCCTGCTAATGCTGTTTTGGGGCATACCCTACCTAAGCTTGTCTCAAACTCAGTTCTCTTGTCTTTCTTCCAGAGTTCTGGAATTACAGGTGCACATTACTGTACTTAGCCTATTTTGGGGAGTGGAAGGGAGGGGTCTGGTTTTAGAGCCCTGGCTGGTCTCAAACTTACACTCTTGCTTTAGTGTCCTTGATGCTAAGATTGAAGCTGTGAACCAACATACCAACATACCTGCCCCAACTATCCTTGTAAGAAATCTAAAACATAGGCACTTAGTGTTGGCTATTATAAAATACTTTCCGTGTAAGCCTGAATCGTGAGATCTGTTTTCCATTCCAGCTTACAAAGTGCACTGCAGTAGTGAAAGTGTGCATTTTAGTGTCATTCTGGTCGCTGATTTGTGCTTCACAGTTGGAATATTTGTAACGTTTTTATTTTCTCCTCTTTGCTATATGTAGAAAATTGATTTAGGGGAAAAATCTTAAAGATCTCTCTTCTTTCTTTTAAGAGCTTCTTTTATTCTCGTAAGAATTTCATGAAGCCTTCTCACCAAGGGTACCCACACCGGAATTTCCAGGAAGAAATTGAGTTTCTTAATGCAATTTTCCCAAGTAAGTAAAAATAGAATGTAGTAATTCTTGTCTATTAAAGTTAGGGATGCAACTATTTAAAGATGCATGGGTTTTGTTGTGATTTCTGAAGCAGGGTCTTACGATCTTTGAGGTCTGGGGTTGGACTGGAACTACAGGGATTGTTTGAATTACCTGCTACTGGGAGAGGGGTAGCACTATATTCTATGCTTTGTTTTTCTTTACCTGGGTGTTAAAGATTTCAGACAAATTTTGGTTGTGTGGGTTTATAAGTTGTATTGTGCACATGTAAAAGTAATGTCAGTGCTGTTTAGGTGGAATGAATGTCATGGGAAGGAAGATAATGGGGCATGTGCTTGTTGCCTGGTTACTAACTAGACTGAAGGAGCCCTTGAGCCTCAACATTCAAAGCTAGTCTGGGCCAGATAGTGAGAACTTTTTCAAAAACAGCAGCTGGGGAGATAGTACAATTAATTGTAAGTTGCTTACTATACAAGGATCCAAATTTGATCTCCATTATCTACATTTGAAATAAGGACAGGGCCAGCTAGGTTTGGTGGAACGAGTTTGTAGTGCTGGTGCTGTAGAAGCAAAGGCTGGTAGGTCCTGTGGCTCATAGCCTAGCCTGTTCTGCAGACTTTAGGGGCCAGTATCCCAAAAAAAATGAGGTAGATGGCTCTAAATCTAAGACGTCTTAATAACTTTGCAAAATCACTTACAGGAATGGATTTAAAGGTGAAAATCTGGGGGTAAGGTATGTGTAGCTCACAAATAGCGGTGAACGCATACTTAGCGTGTATGAGGCCCTGAATTTGATCTTCAGCACTTCAAGAAATAAAAAGACTTCAGACATTTGCCAGTAATTTATGACCTCAAACACTACGTGCTGCCAGAGAGTGGTGGGTATTTACTTGGTATCATTTCCAAGTTGGTTTACTGTGCTAAGGGAAATTTTGAAACAGTTTGGGAAGGATATGTAAGTAAAACAGCTTATCTTGATTAGAAGACTAGGAAAGTAGCCAATTCTCTGCCCTGTGGGAGTTTAGAAAGAAGATGAACTGTAGTTTTCTCAACCATTTACATTTCAAGAGTATCAGTGGCAGCGCCCCCCCCCCCAAAAGGTTGTTTAAGACCAAAGAGGGGGAAGCTGGGTGGTGTGAGCAGTTGCTGCTCTTGCCAAGGACCTGGATTTGGTTCCTGGTGCCCACATGGTGATGATGCCATGTGGTGCCAGCAAACTCACACTTATACAGCAGACCTTTAAAACAGAGCATTCTAAGAATTCACCCACTTTAATTTCCCTTTACTGATGTTTTTAATAGGTGGCAAATAATACTGTTTATTGAATGACTAATAATGAACTGTCCTGTTAAGTGAGTTTTTAAAAATATCTTCTTTCCTTACAGATGGAGCAGCATATTGTATGGGACGTATGAATTCTGACTGTTGGTATGTAATTTTGATTTGGTTTTGTTGCCCATATGTGTGGGTTTTGAGGAAATGGAAGTATTGTTTTAAGCTAGGCCTTGGTAGCCTATGCTTCCTAATCCCAGCTACTGTGGAGGCTGAAGGAAGAGGAACAAGACCAGCAAAGGCCATGTAGTGAGACAAAAAGGGAAAAGGATGGGGGTGTGGTTCTGTGGTAGAGTGAGTGTTTGGATTCCTGGGTGTTTGAGCAGCTATCCACTGGAGTCTGGTCAACCACCTGGAACCCTTAAAGAAAGCTGGCTCTTCTTCCCTCTGAAGCCATCAGTTGTCACTGGCTTTTCTATTAAGGCTGGGGCCTTGTGACACCCCTCCCCCCCTTTCCACTCCAGGCTAGAATGTGGACTGGCTTGATCTTAGCAGGCATCCACAGCTGCTTAAGGATTTAAAGTGCGGCCATTATGAGAGGGAGACATGGGCTTCTTCTGTTTTGTTTTTTTGAGACAGGGTTTTCTCTGTGTAGCCCTAGCTGACCAGGAACCCATTCTATAGACCAGGCTGGCCCTGAACTTGGAGATCCTCCTGCCTCTGCCTCCCAAGTGCTGGTATTTAAAGGTGTGTACCACCACTGCTTGGCTAGACATAGGCTTCTTGAAAGAATCAATGTAAGGCCTATTCTGAACGGTCTGTGGGTTGTTTTACTTCTGTCTAGGTACTTGTATACTTTGGATTTCCCAGAGAGCCGTGTAATCAGTCAGCCAGATCAAACCCTGGAAATTCTGATGAGTGAGCTTGACCCAGCAGTTATGGACCAGTTCTACATGAAAGATGGTGTTACTGCAAAGGATGTCACTCGTGAGAGTGGAATTCGTGACCTGATACCAGGTTCTGTCATTGATGCCACACTGTTCAATCCTTGTGGCTACTCAATGAATGGAATGAAATCGGATGTAAGTAATTAGAATCTTCAGTAATTGTTTTAATATTTATTTTTTCCCTTTGTATTACTAATAACAATAAAACTTTTCTCTAAGGGAACATATTGGACTATTCACATCACTCCAGAACCAGAATTCTCTTATGTTAGCTTTGAAACAAACTTAAGTCAGACCTCCTATGATGACCTGATCAGGAAGGTTGTGGAAGTCTTCAAGCCAGGAAAATTTGTGACCACCTTGTTTGTTAATCAGGTAATTTGACTTCTCTTGTTTTCTTTTTGTTGGCAATATTAGGAACTGAGTCCATTCATGCTAAGCAAACGCTTCCCAGCCCAACTAATCTGGCTGCTACGGGTGATAAAACCTCAAGGTGAATGGGGTAATGGGATTGCCACGAGACATGTAACAGGGTGACAGCTGGGTGCCATTCACTGGGGTTGCTTGGGGCAGAGAAACCTTACATACTTCATTAGATTTTTCAGCAATCTTTGTTTTATATGGCACCCAGTTAGCAAGCTCCTGTTTTACCACTGCTCCCTGTTGACCGCCTGGTCAGGAACCATAAGACAGCCTGCTTTTCAGCCCCCAAGAAAAAAAATGCAGTCAAGAGCACCCTCAGTAGAGATCTCAGCACCCACATCAACTGGCTCACAAAACACAGAAATGCCAAGGAATCATACAATCCCCGTCTTGCCACATGACATCTATATACACAAATAAATGCATTAAGAAAAATTTTTTTGTTTTTCGAGACAGGGTTTCTCTGTAGCTTTTGGAGCCTGTCCTGGAACTTGCTCTGTAGACCAGGCTGGCCTTGAACTCACAGAGATCCGCTTGCCTCTGCCTCCTGAGTGCTGGGATTAAAGGCGTGTGCCACCACCGCCCAACAAGAAAATAAATTTTTTTTTATCGCTGCTGCAGTTAGAGTAAGATAGTCATCTATTCGTAGCATTACTGTTTTGTCTGAAAATAATCTAGAGATTGGAAGTACTAATGTTTATTTCCATTTTTCCCCAGAGTTCTAAATGTCGCACAGTGCTTTCTTCACCCCAGAAGATTGAAGGTTTTAAACGTCTTGATTGCCAGAGTGCTATGTTCAATGATTACAATTTTGTTTTTACCAGTTTTGCTAAGAAGCAACAACAGCAGAGTTGATTAAGAAAAATGAAGAAGAAAAAACGCAAAAAGAGAAGACACACAGGAGGTGGTGGCTGCTTTCTAGATGTTGATACTGGGGGCCGAGTTCTCCATGACCACCACCTTATAGTTGCAGAAAGCCCTAGATGTAATGATAGTGTAATCATTTTGAAGTGTATGCATTATTCTATCAAGGAGTTAGATATCTTGCATGAATGCTCTCTTCTGTGTTTAGGTGTTCTATGCCACTCTTGCTGTGGAATTGAAGTGCATGTAGAAAAGAACTTTGACTGTATGAATCTTTACAACACTTGTGAAAATGATTCAATTTGGTTTATGCACAGTGTAATATTTCTGCAGGCATCATCCAAAATCCCCCACAGACAAGGCTTTCGTCCTCATTAGATGCTGGCCTCAACTGAACATCTGCGACTGTTCTATTAAATTGCTGCCAGAGTTTTTACATCCAGTTACCTCCACTTTCTAGAGCATATTCTCTACTAATGTTATTCAAAACCAATTTTTACTTCATACAGGTGTTTTATGCAATGGCAATTAAAGTTTTTCTTCCACAAGTTGAGTCCTTGTAAGAAAATGCTGATTTCAGTGACTGTTTTGTGTTCTACTTTTTAATAGTTGTTCCTGCATTTATAATCCTGTGATTGATTTCTTCTCTCACCAAAGTCTTTCCTTCCCTCTTCCCTCACTCAATTCACGCCCATCCCCCCCAATTAAAGCAATACACTGTTACACTGGACTTAATTCCCCCAAGTGGGGGCATTTCGGAGACGGTCCCTGATTTTTTTTTTTTTAAAGACAATGTGACCTTATTGGCATGAACTGTGGAAGACAAATGACAAAACTGAATGTATAAAATGAAAAGAATTTCGTCTCCGGAGGTGGGTTAGCAGGGAGAACTCATTAAAGACTCAATGGAAACAGTAGGCTATGCAGTGTACTTTAATTAGCTTTAATAGAGTGAGTGCCTGCCATGCCTTCACTAACTTGTTAAGTAGTGACAAGGAGGAAGTCCACTAAGTCAAAGCAGATATTCAATCCTAGACATTCTGACCTCAGTACGTGCTGTCAACTTTTAATCTGTTGCCATCAGTTTCTACTAAAAGGAAAATTTGATCCAAAACAGAATTTGTGGCATTTCTATCTGTGACTTAGAAGTTGTATTTTTGTGCGTGATGCATGTGCGCTGTTCTGACTTCACCTGTTCCTGTGTGGTCTTCCTTTACCATGCTGTTCACATGACCAAATGAATGGCTGCCCAGAGTGAGGACTGTCCAGGTCACTCAGCCAGATAGTAAATGCACGCACACACAGAAAGTCAATGGGGCCAGAAATGCAGGCTTTCAAGAGTTGGCATGTTAGTGGCAATTGCAGATATTATGTTAAAAACAGCTGGGAGAAGAGCAAAATGGACTAAATTTCCTATTTATTGCCCTTGTACTGTTTTCTTGGTGTTTCTGGACTGATACAGTGATGTCTTGTTCCTTCTGTATTTATAATGAAACACTTTTAGCGTTTCTAAGCATAGAATCTACTTGGTTTGGAATCAAGTGGTTGGAACACTGTCTGGATTTTTACTTTAAGCATGCTGTTGATTGAAGGCTTCATTGGGGAAGCCTCCAATCAGCTTTATCAGTGTGATTCTATAATGAGCACAGCAGCTAATGATTTGGACTGCTATTTGGAGGACCAGTGCTTATTTAAGCTGAATTTTGTAACCCAGTAGATTTTGTTGGTTTGCGGTGTGATTCTCCCATCTTACAGAATTATGAATTCTGATATTGAAGTTTGCATAGGTTTGTGTGGAAAGAAGCCTAGAAAACTGTAGATTGGATAGTGATCCTAGTGTGATTTCAGGAGGGGAAGTTTTGGTGACATAATTTCTTCATTGGTGTTGGACTTTTAATCGGTTGAAATGTATTTCTGTACCACAATGTAAACTTCAATAAAAGTTTGCTTAATTGTCTAGTAACATTCAGAAAGTTTTCTGTTGCTTGATGTCGACCAAAACTAGAGAATTTCACAAACATTTGAAGGTAGAAGTTTACATGCAGCCCTTTATAGATTGACTCTGAAGCCATCAGTAGGGGTCTTGTACAATTTTTTTATTGCTTGGCAGGGACTCTCTGCTCCTGGTCACTTTGGGGGCTTCTTGGTTGGTTGGTTTTTTGGGGGTTTTTGTTTGTTTTGACTAGGTGTCTAGTAAGCATGAAAAATGCTATGTTCTGATATTGGATGGGCTTTAATTAGAAGATGCTTTGCTGGTTTTCTGTTTAACAAACCAGGATTAGAATGACTAGATTCCTCAGCTAAAAAGTAGCTGAGGTAAGAGATCATGTGAGCCCCCTATAGGTGGAATAGACATCCCTAGGGGGAAAAAATCAGATGCTACTATGCTTGTGTATGATGCATAGAACTGTTAAGAATTTCAGTGTTAACTAGTGAACATAAGAGATTTGTGTTTGTTCCACAAGTCAAATACAGTAAATTTGATGCCTTTATTCTCTTGGACTGTGTGTAGCACACCCCCTCCACTGTTGCTGTATGAAGTGGAAGAGGCACCACTGGCTCTGCTTGGATCCTTTTCCTTCCTACCCTTAGGGTCTCCCATGAATGCTTGTGTTTCAGTTGAGTTCTGTGCTTTCCTGACTTCTGGTTTTCTTCCTATTTTCCTTTGAGCTGTCAGAAGTGTCTTTACTGCTCCCTGGGTGATAAAAATCTTAATTCCAGCACATGGGAGGCAGGGATAGGCAGATCTCCAAGTTAGAGACCAGCCTGGTCTACAGAGCAAGTTCCAGGATGGGCTCCAAAGCTACAGAGAAATCCTTTCTCAAAAAACCAAAAAGAAGGCATGATAGAGGACCAGTTTCCACAAGTTGTCCTCTAACCCCCAATGTGTGTTCCCCCTCCTCACACAATGGCTTTTCATTTGTTCAGTTTAATATGCAGTAAGTACTAACCATAGTGCCAAGTATAGATGCATAAAAAAATAAGACTAAGTGTATAAGACTATAAACTTCCCATTGACAATCTATAGTGGGAATGCAAGATCATTGAAATGAGGGCTGGGCTGTGATGGCACATGCCTTTAGTCCCAGCATAAGAGGGTGTGGCACTCAAAGCAGATTGGTTTAAAATAAAACAGAATTAGTGAAAATTGAAGGCAGGTTTGAAAGACGATAGGCTAGTTAGGTAAAAGGTTAGAGGTTGAATGGTTAACATGAAGTAGTGATGAATGTGCTATGAACACATTGAACTAGCATGTAACATGAGTTTTTAATTCTTATTCCCTATTTTAAAAAAAGTTGAATCAGAGGACCCAGATTTTGAGTGACTTTTTTTTTAATTTGTTTTTTCGAGACAGGGTTTTTCTGTAGCTTTGGAGCCTGTCCTGGAACTAGCTCTGTAGACCAGGTTGGCCTCGAACTCACACAGATCTGTCTGCCTCTGCCTCCCAAGTGCTGGGATTAAAGGCATGCGCTACCACCGCCCAGCTTGAGTGGCTCCTAACTGCCCCAGCTCCAGCAAAGCCAAAAGTATTCTGGGCTTGAGCTCATGCACAGCTCAAAATACCAGAACCAATAAGTTTTCAGCCCAGGGACACAAGCATAGTTAGAGACATTAAAGTCAATTGATATGATTCTTCTAAAGTCTAGTAATCTCAGTAATGCAGAAAAAGCCTTTGATAGTGTGACCTTTCATTTTAACAAGCCTCCAGGAAACAAAACAGACCTCAACAGCAGTGTACTGGAGGGGAAGCCAGCACGTCCTCCAAAAGATACAGTACAGTGGTGCCGCCTCCACTCAGTCCTAAGACACACTTAACAAAAACTTAGTTTTGGGTTTTGGGTTTTTTTTTTTTTGTTTGTTTTGTTTTTTTTTCCCCCAAACAGGGTCTCACAATGTAGAACAGGTTGGCCTCTGAATTTGGGTTGGGGTTAAGGTATGTGCCACCATTCACCGGTGTTACTAGTTTTCTGTTACTTGCTGAGAAAGATCAGGAGATGCCATCCCATTCACAATGGCCTAAAACAACAGCAAAACCTCAGAAATAAGGGCTAGAGAGATGGTTCAGCAATACAGAGCACCCATGTTCAGTCCCTGGTACCCACATGGCATCTCAACTGTCTTTAAATTCAGTTTCAGGACTCAACACCCTCATGATGGGATTGCATGTGGTACACATATATGCAGGCAGCACGTTCATATAGTTAAAGCTTTATAATTTGTGTGTAGTTCCCCTTCTGAACCTCCCCTGTCCTCCCACAAGTTGATAGTATCTTTCTTTGACTGTTAAATGCATGCACAAATAATATAAAATTGCTGAGTCCATTTTTGTTTGTGTATGTGATTTCAGGCTGTCCACTTTTCAATGGACAAACAGTATGGGGACCCATCCCAGGGAGAGGTGGATTCTAGCAGTCATTAGTTTCCTTTAGTTCTTTGTCTTCAGGTGGGACCCCTCAAAAAAATTTCCCCCTTGCTTATTAACATCCATTGATATTGTCATTGTTCAAATGTGTGGAATGGACATCTTTACCTCCAACTTGTTACATATCAGTATCAGCTGCAATAAGTCAACTCTTACTAGAGCAGATGTTTAAAAGGGGATACCGTGATCTGGAAGGTGTATTCCCAGGGTGAGGCTTAACTAAGTAAAAGGGTATCCAAAACAATAGCCAGTGCTTCTAAAACTAATAGATTCAGATAAAACTACTCTGCGAAAAATTGATATGGATTGAACATGTCATTTTTGTGCTTGTTGCAAACTGAGGAGTTTAGAGTTGATAGGTCAGGTCAGGATGCTAGGTCAGTGGCTGGGTGTGGTGGTGCACACCTTTAGCCCCAGCACTTGGAAACGAGTCCGCGGATCTCTGAGTTTGAAACCACCCTTGTCTACATATCAAGATCCAGTACAGCCAGGCCTACAAAGAGACACGCTCTAAATACACATATATCCATACACACGTGTATATAATGTGTATATATTGATCTTGATCTGTAAATCTTGTTTTTGCTTGTTTTGGGGGGATAGGATCTCACTGTGTAGTGCTGGCTGGACGGAACTCACAATGTAGACCCGGCTAGTCTCAAATCCCAGATCCACCTGGCTGTGCCTCTGGAGTGCTGGGACTGAAGATGTGCACCACCATGCCTGTCTCAAACATTTCTAGATGGAGAGGAGACCAGTCATTTCCCTGCCTTTGTGTAGGTCATATCACCCTGACGAAGCAGGAACAAGTTAGAACAAACAAAAACTCGAGTGCACGTAGATAAACTGCAATAGTAAATACATCTGGAAAAGTTTTATAAGTTTTTACTAAACATTTGCAAAAAGTGACACTAAAATGCATGTGAATTTCAAAGTGTCACTGCATCTTCCTGAAAGCAGTTTCAGTTCCTTAGAACTGAAATGTGGACTGTCCAATTTAAATTAATCATTTGGGACATGTGACTCAGTGGTACCTTACTAACCCATATGAGTCCCAAGTACATTCCCCAACACCAAAAAGAAAAAAAAAATCATTGTTCTATGGTGGTGGCGTGTGCCTTTAATCCCAGCACTAGGGAGGCAGAGATAGGTGAATCTCTGAGTTCGACCATCCTGATGTACAAAGTGAGTTCCAGGACAGCCAGGGATACACAGAGAAACCCTGTCTTGAAAAGCAAAACAAAATCATTGTGTCTATTCAGGTAAAGACTTCCTGTGGACTTTACAGAGCTGGAGTAAGCAGCTGTTTCTTTCTCAGGCCAGGAGGTCAGGGTAGTCACCAAGAGTTACATGCTCTGTAAGGAAATGTGATTATCTTTTAAGCAAGATAGCTATTGAGATCTGGTTATGCCGTACTTCAGGTTATTTCAGTTGAGTCCTAGGAGACTCCGTTTTGCAAGCTGCCTTTGCCTCCATCTTGAGGGAGAAGGATAATTGTACCCCACCTTCCAGCACAGACTGGTGAGTGGCCTATTCCTGGGAGTAGAAAGGGAGTCTGTAAGTTTATAGGAGTGAATTGCGGCTATAGGGGTACATGGGTGTACTAAAATGTATCAGAGAAACCAGGCTAAGAACAGATACACCAAATGCTGGGAAGGGTATAACTCCCTCACCTGGCCCCCAGGAAGTGATAGACCTGTGATAGCATGGCCCTATAACCAGCCTATCCTGTGACATCTGATGCATGTGGAAAGGACCCCAGCTGCCTGCCTGTCCACCTGTCTCTGCTGGGAGCTCGGACAGTGAAGACAGGTTTCCTACTCCAAACGTTGTTCAGATTTTCAACCTGCGGCCTTGCTCTCAAACCTGACCCCAGCAGCACCAGCGGCAGCTCCCCTTGGCCCTGGTCTGCTTGATTTAGCAACACAGATGCTCAGCCCACTCCTTGAATCCTTTGAACTCTGTTGCAGCCTCTATAGCTCATATTCATTCTGTAAGCCATACATACGCAGATATATTTACTGTGTGGTATGATATGAGAGTTAATCTTAGTAATTAAGATTGGCATAAAGAACCTGAGTCAGATTACCAAGGTTGGTGGGAATTATATGACAAATAGCCTTAAAATGAACTTCATGGGCTCACTGTTATTCAATAAATTCTGACATTGTGGAAAGACATAAATGTGTTCATGTGTGTTTCTGGCAGAGTACACTTGTAACAATAGCATGTTCGTGGATTCTTTTATCAGAAATAGGCATTGCTACTGAATGAGACTATATATTTCTGATTTAGTTGTTAGGAGAGTTTTTACTTGTGTATATGTGTGTAATGTTATCTATCATCTTTGAGACAGTCTTTATCTCCAGTCAGGACCAAATAGAGAACTCAGATTCTATTCTGACCCAGGGAAGTAGCTTTCCCTCCTTTGGCCTTGACTAGTCTGATACCTCCATCTTCTTTCCTTTGACATATTTTGGATCTTGGGAAAGAGCAGCCGTATTTCTCCCTACACCTAGGGAAATAGGAGGTTGTGTCTATGAAGGGCTTTCTTCCCTGGCTTCCAAACCTGCTGATGGCCATCTCCTGTCTATCTTATCTATCGGGGTAGATGTACACTGTAAAATAATCCAGATAAAATCAGTATCATTTATGTTAGTATTCAGTCATTATGCTGGCCCGCTCCCTGTCAGTATTTGGGCAAGTGCCTAGCCAGCCCCAGGGTCCCACAGACGTACAATGCAGGCAAAGGTCTAGCCAGCCTATGGCTGCTGTAAGGCTCTATACACATGCGCCAAGGCCTCTTTAAAAGTGAGCTCTGCCTGTCTCTCGTTCTCTTTTGCCTCACTTCCCTTTCCCGGTCTACTGCCACAACTTTCTCTTTCATACACCCCCAAATAAACTTTGTTGTATGTTGTAGTCCATTCTCGCCCACCACTACACTACAACAGTTTACAGATGGCCAAAGTTAAATTTACACTCTGTGTTAATTGGTTTATTAAAATACTCATGCCAGCCGGGTGCTGGCGCACTCCTTTAATCCCAGCACTCGGGAGGCAGAGGCAGGCTGGATCTCTGTGAGTTTGAGGCCAGATTGGTCTACAAGAGCTAGTTCCAGGACAGGCTCCATAGCTACAGAGAAACCCTGTCTCGAAAAACCTACATAAATAAATAAATAAAATACTAATGCCTGTGATACAGGAATATCGGAGTGTCTTTGAGAATAATGGAGGCTTTCTCACCTCTGTTGTGCTTAGCTTGAACGACTGGGGTCCCAGGAACTCCACAGCCACCAATGCCACTCCAAGCAAGCAGTTTTCTGGGTTTTGTCTCATGAATTTGAATAATGAGGTTGATGGATCGCAGAGGGTGAGATACAGAAAACATTATTTCTATATAAACACATAGGGAAAGAGAGGCAGAGTCCTGTTTGGCAGCATGTGCTCCTGGGATTGGAGTATTATTTAGCCCTGTTGCCTTGGAGCTAATAAGGCTTTAGTGGACAAAGGAAAAGGACAAAGGGTGCAGTGAGCTAGCCAGGCCAGTTCTCATTCCCAGGTGTCCAGGTCCTGGTAGGTTTTGGTCACATCCTCAGTATGGTTGGACAGCATGCATACCAAGAACACAGAGGCCACCCAGTTGTGCTCCCTGCCCGACACCAATGAGCTCCTCAGGACCCACAGCAATAAGTTTGTGATCACCTGCCCCGGCATTTTAGAATGCAGCCTGAAGCAACAGGAAAAGTGGAAGCAGAAGGGACAGACGCCTCCAATAAATGCGCAGAGGAGGCTAACAGAACAACTAGGAACAGGACAAGTTCAAGGTGTTCAGGTCTGCGGAGTGCAACCCCAGAGGGATGGAGAGATGGCTCCGTAGTTAAGAGCACTTTCAGAGGACCCAGGTTTGAATCTCAGTCCCTACCTGACAGCTCACAACCATCTGTAACTCCAGTTCCTGGGGATCCTATGCCCCCTCTTGGCCTCTGCAGGCACCAGACACACAACTATTGCAATTACATGCAGGCAAACATGCATAAAATCAATCAATCATAAATGCAATCTAGGTGGAGACTGAACTAGCCAACCACAAGAAGATTGTGGGGTGCAGCGAGGACATCACTGAGCTGTACAGCATGCTCACAACAGCTGGAGGAGGTCACAGCATGTTTGAAAGGAACATTACTGACTTGGTGGGATGGTATCGGAGAAGGTCCGAAGCCAAGCTCTAGAACCTGGAGGACAGTACAGTCACCAGAAGCTCCTGGCGACCCCACCAACACCTAGGTGGAGAGCCTCAAAGGCGAGCAGGGTGAGCACTTGCCTGGTGATGAGCAAGCAGTCAGCAGGGCATTGCTTCACAGCTAGCTCCTCCGGACTGAAAATCCAGAAGATGAGCTAATGACTGGCTATACTCCTGACGACACAGCCAGAAGACAGGAGTTACAAGGATGAGACCCCGAGGATCTGTCAGTATGTCCTCCACCACACGCAGGGTGAGCTGGGTAAGACACTCTAGACTAGGTATGAGTCACACTTCCCCCAACACCATTCTATCCCACTCCTGGAAGAAATCCTCAATCTCTAGAAAAATCAAGCCCAGAATGTTGATATACTCCTTCAATCCCAGCACCCTCGGGAGGCAGGGATAGGTGGATCTCTGTGAGTTCAAGCCCAGTCTGGTTTACACAGTGAGTTTCAGGCAAGCCAGAACTATACAGTGAGAACTTGTCTCAAAGAAAGAAAGATATGATGCCATCTTTTCCTTAAAAGATTTTGTTGGGTTTTTTTTTTTTGTTTGTTTTTTTGTTTTTCGAGACAGGGTTTCTCTATAGCTTTGGAGCCTGTCCTGGAACTAGCTCTTGTAGACCGGGCTGGTCTCGAACTCACAGAGATCCGCCTGCCTCTGCCTCCCGAGGGCTGGGATTAAAGGCGTGCGCCACC
>PVIU01011101.1:33703-66536 GCA_004026605.1 Ondatra zibethicus
ACACACACACACAGACACACACACACACACACACACAAGCACTGGTGCCTGAAGAGGCTAGAGTTCCGAGCAGTCGCGAGCCACTCCTCATGAATGCTGGAAAAGGAATTTGTCCTCTGCTAGAGCATCTCCTCACTCAGCCTCTGAGCTGCCCCTTCTGCCCTAACACGTGTATCCTATTTGGATGTGTGATGGTCGCTGTGGCCATAAAGACTGAAACTCCAGGAGTGTGGAGAGCTTGGGATGGTGCGCGTCCGGAGCCTGATTACCTCACCTGAGGCTTTAGCTCCACAAATGACGTTCCTTGCCCACCTCTGTGCCGGAACTAACATGCTGTGACTAAGAGACGTTTTAAAAAAGCCTTTTGGAATCTATTAACTTAGCAGACCACTGACTTCCAGCAATTCAAAAGCTTAGAGTGGCAGCAGATAGCAGCTGAGGCCTGGGTACTCACCAGTGTGTTTTCAACTTGCCTCGGCTAGGACTTTCTTCTGTAAGGCTATACAGCTTCATGATGTGGAGTCTCTGAATCTGTGTTCACAGACCATGCTCACTCAAAGCTGAATTCCAAAAAATTTTGACTCTGTCTGTCTCTCTCTCCTCTCTTGGTCTCATGTTTTTTAGGAGGGGGCAAGAATCTCAGGTAGCCCAGGCTGACTTTGAACAGGCTAAGTAGCCAAAACTGGCCTTGAACTCCGGCTCCTCCTGCTCTACCTCCCCAGTGCTGGGATCACAGTGTGCGGCACAATACCTGCTAAAATCTTAATTAACTTGACCATTCTCCTTTTCACGAAATGCGTTTCACCATCCAAAGTTTGTTTGGAACCCAGTGGAGCAATTCAGGTTGAAAAGGTGGCGCAAGCTGTCCTGTCGGAATGAGTTAGTTGTACAAGAGTGCACAAAAGCCCTGCAGCCTGTGGGCGGGAGGCTGGCCACCACCAAACCTGTTTCAACACAGTGGCCATTGTTAGGAGTGAAACCGCCTCGGGCATTCTGTGAAACCTTATCTGGAGATTTTTGATAGCTGAGTTTTTCCCACATTAGCCAGAGGCCAAAATGTTTCAACTCCCTTATTTTCACAAGCACCAAAACTTTATTGGTTCCCCTCCCCTATGTACCCCCCCCACACACACATACTTTTTTTTTCAAATATCAATTTTGGTAGAAGTTACACAGTAGGGAAATGGCAGTAGTGTATAAAACATTGAAAGTATTAGGATCTGATCCATTCCCAGGCTTCTGCTTGTCATTTTATGCTCATTTAATTTTTCGACTCATATATAGAGTGTGCATATAATATTCAATAATTGAACACATAAATATATACATTATAGAAAAGGAAATACAGTGAAGCATCCTTCGTCACTGTCCCCTACCCACACTCTTTCTCCCAGATGGGTCCCATTTTGCCATTGCTGGTGAGTCCTCAGGTCTGCAGACACGCAGGCGTGTTTTGTGGTTTAGCATATAGCATGCAAAGTTAGAATCTCAGTTTAAAAAGAAAACTACAGAGATTAAATAATGAACAGGCTCATATTTTAAATTCTGGTAAGTTTGCTGGTCTCAGGAGCTCAGGTCTCTAACCACAGGCACTTGAATGCTGAAGAAGGAGAACCCCAAGTTTTGGGTTATTTAGTGATTGCTACAGGAGACAAATACGTTCTTCTGTATCCTGTAAATACAAAATAAACACAACTCTCATCTCAGAGGAAATAAGAGTTATCTTCTTCTGGAGCCAAATATACATGGTCATGGTCTGGGAACACAGATTGGGTCACCCCAACTCCCATGTTCAGTGTGGAAGCAGTTCCATGAAGGTACAGCAGCAGAACAGAGTGTGATGATCAGGGTACATTTCAGATACATTGGTGAACATTAAGTAGGCAGATTGAAGCCAATCTAGGGAATCTCTGCCATAGGGCTCAGATACTACCTGACACTCTTAAGCTTTTGCTTGGCAGGAGCTACTAGTGTCTGTAGATTCAAGAGCATTTATTGAGTGATCACAAAGACCTTAGCTCACACACAGAGGGAGGCAATGAATGGCTATTAATGGTCTAAAGAGGACCCAAGATAATTTGGCTCTGGACTTGTACCGTTCCAAACACTCCACCATCATCAAAATTCTTTAATCAGTCAGTGGACCTTGAAGCAGGGTCAGTGAGAGGTACAGTTTCTTTCTGAGAACACGTTCCTGTTTCTAGATTGTTCTGCTCCTTAGCAATCACCATCACTACTACACTGTGATGTCGTGATTCCTTCTGGACAGTGTACGCATGAGAAGCCTGCTTGTGTCTTAACCTCCGCAAAGTGCAAGCTCAGTATTTGTGGAGTGAGGTCGCGGCCACAGGCACCATCCTCATCTCTCTAATCTCTGTTATCTCCATTTCCAGATGCAACCGGCAAGTCTGGCTCTCTCTCTCTTTTTTTTTTTAGATTTATTTATTATGTTTACAATGTTCCTCCTGCATGTACACCTCTATGCCAGAACCTTATTACAGATGGTTATGAGCCACCATGTGGTTGCTGGGAATTGAACTTAGGACCTCTGGAAGAACAGCCAGTGTTCTTAGCCTCTGAGCCATCTCTCCAGCCCTTTTTTTCCCCATGATATTTATTGAGATTTACATTTTTCTCTGCTCCCCTCCCTGCCTCTCCCCCCTTCCTTCAATCCTCCCCCAAGGTCCCCATGCTCCCAATTTACTCAGAAACAAGACAAGGTTGTCCACTCTCTCCATACCTATTCAATATAGTTCTTGAGGTCCTAGCTAGAGCAATAAGACACCAAAGGGAGATCAAGGGGATACAAATTGGAAAAGAAGAAATCAAACTCTCACTGTTTGCTGATGATATGACAGTTTACATAAGTGATCCCAAAAATTCTACCAAGGAACTTCTACAACTCATAAACACTTTCAGAAATGTAGCAGGATACAAGATTAACTCAAAAAAATCAGTAGCCCTCCTGTACACAGATGATAAAAGGGCTGAGGAAGAAATCAGAAAATCAACACCCTTCACAATAACCACACATGGCATAAAATATCTCGCAGTAACTCTAACCAAACAAGTGGAAGACTTGTATGACAAGAACTTTAAATCTTTGAAGAAAGAAATTGAAGACACCAGAAAGTGGAAAGGCCTCCCATGCTCTTGGGTAGGCAGAATGAACATAGTAAAAACGGCAGGTCTGGCTCTTTGCTGGACACTGTTTCCAGCTTCATCCTTCCCTGTGACTACAGTCTCAGCCTGGAGGACAAGCGATGGTTGCTCATCTCATATGATAAACATCAGAGCAGTCTCCCATGCATCAGGGATGAAGAGCACCAGGCTTAAGTTGCCAGCTTAAGGTCATGGTTTGGGCCTGCTGTTTAGTAACAATGGGGCCTTAAAGAAACAAGCTATCCGAACAGATACGCACCTGCCACCCAAATAAATGTTAGCTTTGATTATTATTATAGAAGTAATAATCTTCCTCAAGCACCATTTACTATACCGCAGGCCTCCCCCCCCCCCCATCTCCAAGGGCTCTCTATTATATAGCTCTGACTGTCCAGGTACTTGCCATCTAGATCAGGTTGACCTCAAATTCACAGAGATCCACCTGCCTCTGCTTCCTGTATGCTACAATTAAAGGCATGGCTATTATGCCCAGCCCCATATGTCTATTGCTATATTGTAAATTTTTACATAGTTTTCAGTTGCGTGTATCCAGACTATCCCATTTTAAGTGTACTACGCTACTAGCAATATAGATAAGTATGTGTCTTTTCACAGTGTTACACTGGGGTTGGGAAGATGGCTCAGCAGTTAAGGGCACAGACTGCTCTTCCAGAGGATCCTAAGTTCTCAGCATCCCTGTTGGACATCTCACATTGCCTATAACTTCAGGTCCGGGGGAGCCAACAACTCTGGCCTCTGGGGATACCTGCACTCACATGCGCGCACACACACACCATTAAAAATAAATATTTAAAAAATTGTATTGAATTTACAAGATTTAGCCATTTCAGTGACAACATATTCATCACCTAATCCTCCTACCTTGGTAACCTGGCTGCGGCAAATGCTGGTTCTTTTATTTCAATGTTTAAAAGATTTATTTACTTTATTATTTTGTGTGTATAGGTATGTTTCCTACATGTATGCCTGTGCATTGTGTGCACACCTGATGCCCTCAGAGGTTGTTAGCTGCTATGTAGGTGCTGGGAATCGAAGTCGTCTACCAGAGCAGTAAGTGCCGTTAGCCACCGCCAACACTCCAGCCTCCCCTCTTTTTTTAAAGACTATTTTATTTGTATTTATGTGTGTATGTCTGTGTAAGCATATGTCATATGTGTGGGGGTGAATTTGGAGGCCAGCTAGAAGGGCAGATAGTTGTGCGCTACCAGATGCCCAATAATACCACTCCCTTTGAGTCTATGGGGGCCATTTCATACAAACTACCTCAGGGAGTTACTCCCTTTTTTCGGTCTGGTATCAGTCCCAGGCCTGATAGGATTTTAATATGGCCATGGTATCCCTACAGTTTCTGTTCACCCCCCCAAAATTTATAGAATGGCTTCTTTTTACTCCCAGGAATCAGTCATTTGTTCATCTGTGCTGGAGGCCGGGGACACAGTCATTCTTCTACCTCAAAATGGAGTCAATTACTTGTAAAATGGAGTCTCCTAGGGCAGTGCCCAGCCTGGAAAGCCACTGGTTTATACAATATACGGTGATTTAGAGCAGGGCAGAGCCTGATCTCAAGACCCAGTAAACAGTAATGTCCTCAAAATCTGCTTGTCTCTTCTTCTGTTACCTGATATGGTGGATGCCAAATGTTCCCAAAGGCTGTGTAAAACCTTGCTGGTCAGCTTGCCCTGCTACTGGGAAGGCATGTGTCTTGGTCATTGTTCTATTGCTGAGAAGAGACACCATGAGCACAGCGACCCTTAGAAAACATTTAATTGGGGGCTTACTTACAGTTAGTTTCAGAGGTTTAGCCCATTAATGTCATGGCGGGGGGCATTGCAGCAGGCAGACCCACAACTGAAGAAGTTGAGAGTTCTCTGTCTGGATCCATAGGCTGCAAGAAGAGAGAGACAGTAGGCCTGGCTTGGCCGCTTGAAATCTCAAGCCTACTCCCAGTGACACATTTTCTCCAACGAGGCCACACCTAGTCCCTCTCAAGTAGTGCCACTCCCTAACGAACAAGCAGTCAAATATATATGAGTCTCTGGGGACAATTCCCATGCAAGCCCCCCCCCCCAGCATGCTGTCTCTCAGAGGAGGAGTCCAGGGGAAGGAAGTTATGTCCGTGGGGCGTGTTTTGAAGGGGCGTGATCCCAATTCCTTCTGCTTGCTCATCTTTGCTTCCCAACAAGCAACTTTCTCTTTCAGTCACTCCCGGCTGAGACGCACGGCCTCAGAATGGGTCAGGTGACCATGGCCCGAGACTTCTGACACCATAGCCTAAAGAAACTTTTCTTGCACACATGTTGGTGGCACACACTTTTGGTTCCAGCACTTGGGAAGCAGAGGCAAGAGGATCAAGGCCAGCCTGGTCTACAGGGTGAGTTCCGGGATAGAAACTTCTCCTCTGTGTGAGCTGTTTGCCTCAGGCCTTTCGTCTCAGCCTTTAGGAAGGCCCCTGGTCTGTGCAGAGTTACAGCGAGGGCTACATAGTGAGATTCCGGATGACAACGACAACAACTTACTTTTTATAAACATGATATGCATGATTAACTTAGAGAAAAACACTTTACTCTCTCTCTTAACTTAGAGAAAAACACTTTCCTCTCTCTCTCTCTCTCTCTTGCTTTTTTTCCTTCCCTCCATTCTTTCCTCCCCTACCCCCCCGCCCCCACCTTACATTTTATCCTCTTCCAAATTCCTTGGATTTCAAGAAAGCTAAAAGAATAAAGACCTGTACCAAGAAGGCAATCCTTTGGGATGAGCTGAGGGAGGTTGCAGGCTCTCCTTCTAAGATCAGAGCCTGAGTGTTTGTTACCCTAAAGCACTTCCTGTCCAGAAACAAACATTTGAATGAATTTTAGTCAGCGATGGTCCGGAATCCTTGCAAGCAAGTCCTATTATTGTTGGTCATGCCGTCATCAGACATTAATGTAGCACCTTTATTGTGAAGGTACTGTGCTCACTCACTGGGCGCAGGACACAGTGCCTGCTTCTCCACCGAGCTGAACTCACAGACTGTTCGCTGGGTGCAGGACACACAGTGTTTACTTCTCCACTGAGTTGAACTCACAGACTACTCTCTGAGCTCAGGACACACAGTGCATGCTTTGAGTCCACCGATCTGAACTCAAAGACTGCCGTGGCAATATAGACCTTTCTCATTGGACTAAGTCACCAGGGTGCTACAATAAATAAGAGCAAGCCATCATTGAAGTCTGTAAACAGCCTTTAAATGACATATAAAAACTGGTTTCATGGGGCTGAAGAGATGGCTCATTGGTTAAGAGCACTGGCTGCTCTTCCAAAGAACCCAGGTTCAATTCCCAGCACCCACATGGAAGTTCACAATTGTCTATAACTCCAGTTCCAAAGGATCCGACACCCTCACACAGACATACATGCAAGCAAAAGAATGCCATAAAATAAAAATAAATAAATCATTAAAACAACAACAACAACAGCCAGGGGCTGGAGAGATGGCTCAGGAGTTCTTCTAGAGGATCTGGGTTCAATTTCCAGCAACCACATGGTGGCTCACAGCAACTGTCTGTAACTACAGGATCCAACACCCTCACACAGACATCCAGGCAGGCAAAACACCAATGCACATAAAATAAAAATAAATAAAAGTTTTTAAAAAGCAAAAGAATTGGTTTCACAGCTACTTTATAGTACTCGGCAAGTGATTGATCATCCATTAGCATATTATCTATCTGCAAGACATTACATGCAAGATGGGCTAGAGACATGAATAAGGCTGTCTGCCTTCCAAGCGTATGACACAGTGGGCGTGTGCCTAAGGAAGGAGGGAAGCTCAGAGAGCTGGAACTGTGACAGAAACCAGGACTTCCTGATAGCCATTCTAGGTTATCTCCGGAACACAGCAAGCTCTTTGGGCAGACAGTAGATAGTTGTAACTGTGGGTGCCGTGGTGGATAAGCCAGTGCCTGCTATACCGGGTGATGCTGCTACAGTGTCCTCTCTGGTCTCCTGACACTCTCTGTCGTCAGCTCTTGTCTCAACCACAAGGTCATTTGCTCCTGAAAAGCTGCATGGAGGGGACCTCAGTGTCCCTCAGTATGGTGTTCTTTTTTTTTTTTAAGTTTTTTTTATTATTTATTATGTATACAACATTCTTTCCATGTACACCTGCACACCAGAAGGGGGCACCAGATCTCATTACAGATGGCTGTGAGCCACCATGTGGTTGCTGGGAATTGAACTCAGGACCTCTGGAAGAGCAGTCAGTGCTCTTAACCGCTGAGCCATCTCGCCAGCCCCAGTATGGTGTTCTTATGTTAGGAAGCAGCTGAAGAGTTGGCTTAAGGTGTGGTGTTGCTCAGTGGTACAGCACTGGCCTAGAGTGTGTGGGGTGGAAAAGGGGTCCTGAGTTTTTCTCTTTTGCTTCTTTATTAGTAAAGATACCTGTATGTAGGTTTTATAGCCTGCATTATAATGATAGACAAGTCTTTAGCGTTCTTCTTCCAGAATGTGGGGACATCTGGAGAAGGAAGCCAGCACTGAAAGTCAGCCCTGTTCTATGGACTCTCTCCTGTCCCAGCACCACAAGGTTGTGTTTTCTACGACGCTTGAAATCAGCCTGCTGGGCAGTGGTCGCGCACGCCTTTAATCCCAGTACTTGGGAGGCAGAGGCAGGCAGATCTCTGTAAGTTTGAGACCAGCCTGGTCTACAAGAGCTAGTTCCAAGACAGGCTACAAAGCTACAAAGAAACCCTGTCTCGAAAACAAAAAAAAAAAAAAGAAAAGAAAAAAAAAAGAAAAGAAATCAGCCTTTGCTATCTCTCCCAGGAGACTGTCAACACGATTAAACACAACAATCACAAGAAATTTTAAATTACATTATCTTAGTGTCCTTTACCCTTGTCCTCCAACCTTACACACACACACTGAGATAGGGTCTCCTCCTAATTCAGCTGGGCCTGAAATTCACTATGTAGCCCAAGATGACTTGAAATTCCTTGTGAGCCTCCTGCTTCAGCCTTACAAGTTTTGGGGTTACAGGCATGTAACATCATACCGGCTGAAACTCCATCGTGTGTGGGGGGGTTGTGGGGGAAGGTGGTGTGGGTGTAGGTGGTGTTGGAGAATCCATGTGGTGATCAAAAGACACCTAACTGTCCAGGGTCACTTCTCTACTTCTACCTTGAAGGATTTGGCCATTGCACTAGGCATCTCTACCTACTGAGGTGTCTTGCTGGTCCTAAAACAGTAACTTCTCTTCTACCTTCCCCTCTTCCTCCTCTCTTCTTCTTTTCGAAACAGATTCTCACTATGTAGCCCTGGTTTGTCTGGAACTCACTATTTAGACCAGGCTGGTCTCTAACTCACAGAAATCTGCTTCTGCCTCCGGAGTGCTGGGATTAAAGATGGGTGCCATCACACTCGGCAAACCTTCAACTTTAAATAAAACATGATTGCATTTGGTACTATAATACTGAATAGTGATATGTCTACAGAGTTAAATATTTATTTTTATTTTATGTGTAAGGGTGTTCTGCCTGTATGTGTGTTCACATATGTGCCCCATGCCCTTGGAGACCGAAGAAGTCATTGGAACTGCAGTTCCAGAGGTTTGTGAGCTACCATGTGTGTGCTAGGAGTGGAGTCTGGGTCTTCTAGACGAGCAGACAGTGCTCTTAACTGCAGAGCCATCTCTCCACCCTCCTGTGTGGTTTTAGTGTTGGGAACACCAGGAAAAGTGAAGCTGTTCTTTCTTCCCTAAGTCAGTGCTGTTCTCATTGTTCAGGAATATGCTGGATTTTTATCCATAAACGGATTTTGCCCGATTCACCACATATGTACCGAGCTTCTACAGTGCATTCTGGTGTGTGCAGGATGAGGAAGGACACAAGTGTTAACTGAGACATAGCTCTGCACTCTCAGTTTGTGCAGTGTTTCATGGAACACAGATTCCATGGGAAAAAAAATGAGTAGAAAAGGGGGGAAAAACGAGTAGAACCTGTTACCACAGTTAGGTAGAGATCTCTCCTCCTCTTCCTCAAGTGTGTCTGAAGTTAGCAGGAGCTCACTGAAAGCCACTAGCAATGCCCCTTTGTGTTCATGAACTTACAGTCATGTCCACACAGAAAACTCCCCGATGAATTATTATGGGATTTCTGTGCATTAAAGCAGGAAACTTGCTCCAAAATAGAGCAACCCACTTGCATAACTTTTGAGAAAATAAGTATGAACCAAAAGAGCCCAGAAGAATGTCTCATTAGGAGAATACTTAGCTATGTGTGGCTTGGGAAGCAGAGGCAGAAGGATTAAAAAATGTTCCATACTAGCCTGGACTCTTGTCTTACTAAAAACAGAAGGGTGCCTGCATGCAAATGGGAGGACCGTTTGGCTGGGCATGGCTGTACGCATCTCAGCACTGTGGCTGGGCATGGCTGTATGCATCTCAACACTGTTGCTGGGCATGGCTGTATGCATCTGTAACTCTTGTTCTGGGAAGTCAGAGGCAGGCGGGTTTCTAGAGTTTGCTGGCCCTTCAGTTTTGCCAATTGGTGGGCTCTGGGCTCAGTGAGAGAAACTGTTACAAAAAATAAAGTGGAGGGCAATTGAGAAAAACACCTGATGTTGGTTCTCCACACACATAGATACCCACATAAACCATGCACACACAAACACACACAAATACTACACACCTACACAAAATAGTGGGTTAAAGGTGCACATAGGTAGCAGAGTGTTTGCCTCGCATTTGTGAGGCCCTAGGTTTGATTCAGAGCAAAAAAATGAACAAACAACAAAAGAAAAACAAGATGATACATAGCAACAGGCAGATCTCTGTGAGTTTGAGGCCAGCCTGGTCTACAAGAGCTAGTTCCAGGACAGGCAGGGATGTTACACAGAGAAACCTTGCCTTGAAAAAAACAAAACAAAACAAAAAAAAACCCAGCAAGATGATAGCTAGATGTGGTGGCCCAGTCTATAATCCAAACACTTAGAAGGTAGAGAGAGGCGGGCAGATTAGGAGTTCAAATCTATCCTTAGCTACACAGGGAGTCTGAAGCCAGCCTAGGCTACATGAGACCCTGTCTCAAAACAAAAACAAGATACCGGGTAGTGGTGGTGCACACCTTTAATCCCAGCACTCGGGAAACAGAAGCAGGCAGATCTCCGAGTCCAAGACCAGCCTACAGAGTGAGTTCCAGGAGAGCCAGGCCTACACAGAGAAACCCTGTCTCAGAAAACCAAAAATGCAAAACAAGACAAAAAAAGAGCAGGGTTGGGGAGCTGTTATGCATGCCCCAGAGCACACACTGTTGAAGCAGGGGCGTCAAGGGGGCTGGAGTTTGGATCTCCGGCACCCTGTGAAAAGTATGGCACGAGCCTGGTCTACAGAGCGAGTTCTGGGTCAGTCAGAGCTACACAGAGAAACTCTGTCTCAACCTCCTCCCCCGCCCCCCAAAAAAAGGAAAGGAGAAAAATCTGATACAAATGTCTTAGCCAGCCACAGTGGCTTTGTAGTATTTTTTTTTTCGAGACAGGGTTTCTCTGTAGCTTTGGAGCCTGTCCTGGAACTAGCTCTTGTAAACCAGGCTGGCCTCGAACTCACAAAGATCCGCCTGCCTCTGCCTCCCAAGTGCTGGGATTAAAGGCATGCGCCACCACCGCCCAGCAACTCTTATAACTTATATTAACCCATTATTCTAGTATATGTTAGCCACATGGCTCGGTACCTTCTTCAGCGAGGCAGTCACATCTTGCTTCTTCTGTGTCTGGGTCAGGACTGCATCCTCTTCCCAGAATTCTCCTGTTCTCCTTGACCTGCCCCTACTTCCTGTCTGGTTGTTCCACCTATACTTCCTGCCTGGCTACTCGCTAATCAGTGTATATTTAAAACATAATTGACAGAATACAGACCATGGTCCCACAGCACGTCCCTCTCTTCTCTTTTTTAAAAAAAAAAACAAAAACAAAACAAGAACATCCATAGTCCATTTTTTGGGAATGTGGGCATAGTTTTCCAGACTACTTCCTGCTGGCTGGGGGTGCTGATAATCTTATGGGGACCTAAAGAAAATTTAGAGTTATGATCAAGTCCTGACTGGAGTATCCTGTGAGTCTTGATCATCTCAGGCAGCATCTTGAATCTGTTCTGGATGTAGAACTCAGACATCTGGGCCATCTGTTTCAACAGGAGATCTCTCAGGTGGTCTTCCTTGATCAAACCTGATTTTTCTTAACTCAGAATGAATCCACAGCTTCTCATTTTCTGTGGAAACAAAAGCAAACCCTCTTCCCCAAAGTAACATATCTTTTGAAGTCAAGGTATTTTCAAAATACCTATCTTGGATTAATTCAGCAGCATTTATAAACAAATATCTTTTAGCAGCTGTTGCTCCTTCCTCAGCATTCAAATAATTCAAAGAAAGCATAATAACATACAGTATCCAGATTCTCTGTGTATTTTTCATCTTTACGTGGTGGCTTTATTTTAACCTCTATTTCTTTTATTTTTACTTTTAATTTTTGGCTTTTTGAGACAGGTTCTCAGTATATTTTTGGCTGTCCGGGAACTCCATCTGTAGACCAGGCTGTCCTTGAACTCACAGAGATCTGCCTGCCTCTGCCTCCCAAGTGCTGGGGTTAAAGGTGTGTACCACCACACCTTGAACTCACAGAGGTCCATCTACTTCTGCCTTTCAAGTGTTGGGATTAAAGGTGTGTGCCACCACACCCAACTACTCTCTTTTTTTATTTTAAGGACTTTAACCTTTTTCTTTTCTCTCCCAAGCCTGTATATATTTTCAACACACTGTAAAACATTTAGAGGTTGTCTTTGAATATCTCTTTACTGTATATCTCTCTTTTTCTGACCATGTGAGTCTTTAATTTGCTAAGCAATATAGAGAGGATTAAAGCTGTGGCTTTGACAGCTCAATCCAGCCCATTTCTTAGGTTTCTGAGATTCCAGCCTCATGGCGGAGGTACTGGCTGTAGCCACATTTATTGCCACAACTCTATGGCATTTTAAGGTCCCTGCCAGCAAGCAAGCTGTAGCAGTCTGTTCACAAGCCACAGTCAAATGCTCTGTAGCTGGACCTCCTGCCTGAAAGAGTCAGAGTTTGCACTGGTAGGATGGCCCAGAAAGCTGGTATTTTTAAAAGGTGTGGCTTTTTTCCTGCTACAGCTAAAAACCAAAAAGCATGTGGTCAGCTTTTCATCAATATCAATAAGTGTTTCATGGCAGGACCTCTTAAAAGAGCTATAATGTTTTGCAGCCAAAACTGAGACAGGAAGTCTCTCATAAATGAAGTCGCTTGCCTCTAGCAAGCAGAGCCCATCTGAGAAAATGCTGCTATCAATAAACTGCTTAACTCTATTCTTTTTTGTCTAGAATTACTTCCCAAGCTCTGTCAGGCTCTATGTGGATGCAGTCATTCACACATTGGGCACCATTTGTTGTCTGGGATTTCTGTCCTGCCAGGTTCCCGCAGTCATTAAGTCCTAAAGAAATCACACAGAGGTCTACATTAGTTGTAAACTGATTGACCCATTAGCTTAAGCTTCTTATTAACTCTTATAACTTATATTAGCCCATTATCCTAGTATATGTTAGCCACATGGATCAGTACCTTTTTCAGCAAGGTAGTCACATCCTGCTTCTTCTGTGTCTGGGCCAGAACTGCGTCCTTTCCCCAGAATTCTCCTGTTCTCCTTGACCTGCCTCTACTTCTTGTCTGGTTGTCCCACCTATACTTCCTGCATGGCTACTGGCCAATCAGCGTTTATTTAAAATATAATTGACAGAATACAGACCATGGTCCCACACCACCAGGATTAAAGGCATGCGGCTGCACAGTGGCTTTAAAGACACGACTTTAACTTAAGCCAGCTCTTGGGAGGCAGAGGCAGGCAAATCTCTGTGAGTTCAGGGCTGGCCTGGTCTACAGAATGAGCTCTAGGACAGCTAGAGTTGTCTAGCAAAACCTTGTCTTAAAAAAAACAAAAACAAGAAGTCTGGCAAAGCTGTGTACTGTGTACTCCTAACCCCAGTGTTAGGAGGCAGAAACATGGAGCTAGATCCCAATGACTCACTGGCTGACCAGCCTAGCCAGGACAACAAACTTTCGGTTCCATGGGAGACTGTCTCAAAAATAAGGTGGGGAGGGACTGGAGAGAAGGCTCAGAGGTTGAGAGCACTAGATGCTCTTCCAGAGGTTCTGAGTTCAATTTCCAGCAACCACATGGTGGCTCACAACCATCTATAGTGAGATCTGGTGTCCTCTACTGGCCTGTAGACAAATGTAGAGGCAGAACACTGTATACATAATTAATAAATAAATCTTTAAAAAAAAATAAGGTTGGGAACAATAGAGGAAAACACTCACATTCCTCCTCTGGCCTTGTCATGGGTGCACACACTCACCCACCCTATACACACACACATACACACATGTACTCACCAACCCAACACACACACACACACACTCACCCACCCTACACACACACTCACCCACCCTACACACACACTCACCCACCCAACACACATGTGCACATGCACACACACACATGCATATACTCATCCACCCTACACACACGCACACACACAAGAAAGAGAGAAAAACAGTAAAATTGAAACCTAGATACATTAATAAATTGATACTACTTTTCTACAGCAGGCAATATGGTTTAAAAGAGGAGAGGGTTGGAGTCAGGGCCTCATGTAGCTCAAACTTACTACTTAGCTGAAGACGGCTTTGATTCCTGAGATCCAGGCCTCGAGGGTGCTGGATTACTGATGTGTACCACTATGTTCAACTTTATGCAGTCAGGTTTCTTGGGATTGAAGCCTCGGGCTTTGAGGATGCTGGACAAGCACTATTGGAGTCTATCTCTAGCCCAAGTGGAAAATTTTAAAAGCCATTAATCTTCTGATTATCTGCACAATAATAATTCATCTGTTGCCGGGTGGTGGTGGCGCATGCCTTTAATCCCAGCACTCGGGAGGCAGAGGCAGGCAGATCTCTGTGAGTTTGAGACCAGCCTGGTCTACAGAGCTAGTTCCAGGACAGGCTCCAAAGCCAGACCCTGTCTCAAAAAATCAAAAAAAAAAAATTCAGTCTGTTTAAAAGGAACGTGTAAATGAAGCATGTTTTTCTGATGATCACACTGCAGACCTTAGCCAGGAAGACGGCAGCAAGCCAACAGTAGGAGATGCTACTGAAACAGTAAGTCCTGGTCTAAAGGTCCACCTGGGAGGAAGCCATTTTCACAGAGGGAGGTTCAGAAGGTCAAGGCTGTCACCAGGGTGCATGCACAGATGTGCCCTCTTGAATATGAGAAAGAGGTGTGTTCCAAAGATGTATGCTTAGAAACAGGCACAAGAGTTTAATTGTGGCTATAATACCATTGCATACAGAAACGGGCTTGGTCTGCAGCGAGTCATCTTGCTAGCTCACTCTCACACACTGATCTGTATAGGGACAGGGAGTAACCTCCTACACAGGGGTTAGGCTAACAGAGCAAACGCAGGAACCTCAGTGAAGTTAACAGGTGTCATTGTTCCTGATTGTCCTCCTACATTTGCTATCCAGAGCTCGTAACTATGACAGTTTTAATATAAGGTCATTCGTGCTGACCACCCCATGTATCCGTTATAGCCTCTATGGAAACGTATGTGTTTTTAAATATTTAACTTATTTTATATGTGTGAATGTTTTGCCTGAATGTGTGCATGTGTACTGTGTACAAACCTGGCGGCTACAGAGGTCAGAAGAAACTGTCAAAATCCCTGGAGCTGGAGTTATAGATGGCTGTGCTCTCTCATGTGGTGCTGGGAATCAAACCCGGGTCCTTTAGAAGAGTAGCAATTGCTCTTAACTGCTGAGCCAGCTCTCCATCCCCAAGGCTTATAGTCATTGACAGCAAGAGAATGAGGATTTGCACTGAGGTCTGGCTGGCTGGATCCCTGGCAGGTGCTCTGAGCGTCTGTGGAAGAACTAGATTGTGGGGAGTGGAGGAAGCTCTGAGTGGATGTGTGCTGCTGACATGAGCACAGCCATCTTAAGGACCCCAATGTCTCAAACCCCAGCGAAAGCTTAGAGGGATGGGAAAGACTTCCTCTAGTCCAAGTGTGAGTGTTTATGCACAATTGACCAGAGAAACTATGAGACTCTCCAATAGAGACTTCCTGTGAAGATTAGCTAGGCCAGTCTCCTTTTTCAGCTGCATACAATAAGCCTATCTCCTTGGTGCAGGTGTATAAAATACTGAGGTTTTTGGCTGCTGTTGGCTGGTGCATCTCCATCACAGCACAAAGCTCACCTGGTCACAGCTTTCCTGTACTTGTGCCTGTCTGTGTGTCTGTCCTTTCTTCATTTCCCATTGCCCCAGGCAGGCCAATTCCTAAAGACATTCATGCAGCGGCAGTAGATGCTGGTGAATGTGAACACTGTTGTGAGATGAGCGCATAAGAACCATTGCATGAGAGAAGTTTAGCTTATATATATATAGCTGATACACACTCCAACTTACAGCTCCAGAAGAATGGGAAGTGGCTAAGAAACAAGATGGTAATGGAAGTGTCGATGATAAAAATGAATTGTTAGGAGCTCAAAGGTGGTCGTTTTATAAAAAGATTTACGTGTGTGTGTGTTCCACAGCACTTGTGTGGAGATCAGAGGACAACTTGGTGGAGTCTCTGATTTCTACAGTGTGGGTCCCAGGAAGCAAACTCCAGGTCTTCAGGCTTGGCAGCAAAGGCCTTCACCTGCTGAGCCTTCTCTCTGACTCCAGAAGTCATCATCTTGGAACTCTGAATTGGTCCTTAGATCTTTCGCCTGCAAGTACAGCAACTGTAGTTTAACTCTTCCCACTCTGAAAGAGCACCCTTCCAAATGGGGCTTGGGAAGGAGTATCTTTGTTGAGCTGGCTCCAGAATGAGCCAAGCATGGATCTGTGTTCCTTCTCCATCCATGGCTCTGCTCTTGGGTAAGTATCTATTGGCTGTATTAATTGTTCTTGCAGCTGGATTTGTATCTGCCATTGTTCGAGTCAGAAGCTACAACAATTTGAAAATGATGCTGTCAACGGCGATTATTATCTGCCTGAGTGGGTGTTGCTGAAAAGACCGATACTAGATTACAGTTACCCAGCACAGAATGTGTTTTCCAGTTAAGAAGTTAGGGCTGGCTGGGCAAGGTGGCTTACACTTGTAATACCAGCACTTAGGTGTAGGCAAGTGGATCGGAAGGTCAAAGATGGAGGTAGGAGGATCTGAAGGTCAAAGTTCGTCTTAGATTCGTGGCTAGTTCAAGGATGGCCTGGGCTCCACACGACCCTATTTCAACCCTCCAACCACCACCACTAACACAGGGCATCTGAGCAGTCCCCCAAAGTTCCTTCTTACAGATATGGAAATAGAAGTTCTACTCTTTCTAACTTTGAGGAGCCGCATGATAAGAAGAAAATCTAATGTTAAGAGTTATCATACACAGTCCAGTCTGAGATCACAGCACAACACTGTCCAGGCACACCTGCTTCTAGGACACCCACATGGTTTCAAGTCGTTGGTTGCTGAAGTTCATCTCACTGTCAAGGATGAGGGAGAGTTCTATCTAACTCTGGCTTGCTCTTGGTTTGTTTTTCATCTATGAGAGTCTAGCAAACCTCCTGGAGATGGGAGTAGGAAGGAAGAAAAAGGCTTGTAACTAAGACCAGCTCCACAGGGACTTGGGACCAAGAGACAATGACTTGGCTAGAGGATCATTGCTACAACAGACTTTGTGTTGTTATCTGTTGTAGCTAACCAAACACTTTCTGGGAAGTGAGAGGCAGCGTGAGACTCATTTGAATCCCCGCCCTTTTTATGTGAGTTTTAATTATGGGGAAGCTGTAGGCAGGGATCCTCTGGCTTACACTCAGCAGGTGGCGAGGACCAGAGCTTTGCACGGTTTCTCTGTTGTAAGGCAACATTCTGGCCTAAGCTTTCTGCGACCCCGAAGCAGGAGCAAGAAGCACAAATACTACGGTCGAGTTGTCTTCAGTCAGTCAGTCTTTACGGAGGGGTGTTCTGTGTTTGTTGGGAAGTACAAAGTGAAAAGTCTGGCAAAGGCAAACAGATACAACGCTACCCTGGAAAGTCTGTGTTCAACTCTCAGTATCACACACACAGATACAGACACACAGACACAGACACACACATTCAGGCACGCTGACATACATGCAGACAGACATATACACATACACAGATATACAGACAGACACAAACACACATAGACAGACACACATATACATGCACACATACACACACAGAGACATACATACATATAGACAGACAGACAGACACATACGCACACAGACATACAGACAGCCACGCCACAGACAGATACACAGACATACAGACACACATACACACACAGAGACATGGACACACATATAAATACACACACACAGATACACAGACACACAGACAGACAGACAGACACACTTCAGATATTGGATCCCTGATCTTCAGAATTTCTGCTCTTAGTGTAGAGGATAAACACAATACACAAAATTTAATAATTCAAAGACTTAGTATGTCTCAGTCAGCTTACTTCTCTCGGGAAGTAAATAAGAAATAGATTAGTTTAATCAAGGATCAAAAACAAGTCACCCCAACCATGAATGGGGAGTGAAAAGAAATGTGTCACCACTCAGTCAAACCTTCAACAATGTTACCCTCACAATTTTTTTTAAAAAGATTCTGGGGGCTGGAGAAATGATTCAGTGGTTAAGGGCAGTTGTTCTTGTGGAGGACCTGAGTTCAATTCCCACAAGTCACCCACAATTCAGTTCACGGCTATCCATAACTCCAGTTCCAGAAAGCACATGCCACGCAAACATACAAGTGAGCAAAATACTCATGCAAATACAATAAACAAATATAAAAATATTCTTCTGAGTTAAGCAGATTCCACACTCTATAATCAAGACAACGCTCCATTTATCAGTTTAGTAACACAGAGGAAATACAGCATGTACAAAGGAGACAGAGAAAAAAATGAGGCCAAGAAAACACACACGCAAGAACTAACAGATATGAAACAATGCAAGCAATGTGGCTCCCAGTGTGGCTCAGGGAAGGAGGGTTAGATCGGAGCCAGCTAGCAGGATGAGGCTTCTGGAGCAGGAGTGGCAATGTGCACAGAAGAGAGGCTGGCAAATGACAGTGGCAACAGAGAGCAAGGCAGGGTGCTGATTAACCGTGTGGTTAGGAAGGAGCTGGTGCTGGCGGAAAAGGAAGGGTGTAAACTCTGATGCGGCATTCAAGGTTCTGATACCAGTCGGCTTCTCATCAACACTTAAAAGCTTCTAACTGTCTAAGCACAGCGGTTGCGTCCCTCCTCTTTCCCCTTCCCCCCCACCTCCTTCTTTTATTTTTAATTTCTTTTTTTTTTTTTTCAAAATAGGGTTTCCCTGTGTTGCTCTGGCTGTCCTGGTACTCACTCTGTAAACCAGGCTGGCCTCCAACTCACAGAGATCCACCTGCCTCTGCCTCCTGAGTGCTGAGATTAAAGGTGTGCACCACGCTGGCCTTTTCTTCTTTTTGGTGCTGAAGAGAGATGGAGCCCAGGGTCTCAGTGCATTTGTTCTACCACCGGGCCATCGCTACTCCCGCAGTTCTGTTCTTAGAACTTTAACTTCCTTTTTTGAAAGGTGTTAATAATAAAATATCAATTCTATCAGAGCAAACTCTGTCTGTCTGTCTGTCTGTCTGTCATCTATCTAAGGCAGGATCTCACTGTATAGCCCTGGCTACCCTGGAACTCCATAAGTAGGAATCAAATACACAGAGATCCGCCTGCCTCTGAGTGCTGGAACTAAAGGTGTTTCTACCACACCAGGCCCCGGCCAAACCATTGGTAATACTGGCCAGACATGAGAAACAACACACACAATCTCAGTACTAGGGAAACAGAGGTAGGAGAATTGATAGTTCCAAGTCAGTTTGGGGTACATAAAGTATTCTAGGCCAGCCTGGATTACAGAAAGACCCTATGTCAATAATAAAAATAATGACAAATATATACAATAATAACAATAATGACAAATATATACCTAAATAAACAAAAAAAGCAACATTCCTAAGTATCATGGTTTTTTGTTTATTTGTTTGTTTTGTTGGTTGGTTTTTCGAGACAGAGTTTCTCTGTAGCTTTAGAGCCTGTCCTGGAACTGACTCTGTAGACCAGGCTGACCTCGAACTCACAGAGATCCGCCTGTCTCTGCCTCCTGAGTGCTGGGATTAAAGGCGTGCGCCACCACCACCCGGCTTGTTTGTTGTTTTTTAAGACAGGGTTTCTTCCTGTAGCCCTGTTTGTCCTGGAACTCCTCTGTAGACCAGGCTGGCCCTAAACTCAGAGATCTGCCCACCTTGGCTTCCCAATTGCTGGGATCAAAAGTGTATACCCACCTCGCCTGGCTATGGTTCACGCTTATTATCCTAATACTTGGGAGGTGGGAACAAGAAGATCAGGAATTCTAGGTCACTCTGCTACATGACAGTTTGAGGCTAGCCTCAAGTACACTAGACTCTGTCTCAAAAAACAAAAAACAAAAACAAACCACAAAAACAGACAACAACCAAACAGACATGGTGTTATAACTCAGGAAGCAAAGGCAAGGGAATCTCTAAGAATTCAAAGCCAGCCTGGTCTATATAGCGAGTTTCAGACCAGCCACGGGCTATATGGTGAAACCCTGTCTCAAAAACCAAACCAAAGCAAGCAAGCAAACAAACAAACAAGACGACTAGGTTGGCAAAGTGTTTGCCACACAAGCAAGAAACCTGAGGTGAACCGCAGCACCCATTAAAAATCTAGGCATGGGGGACTGGAGAGATCGCTCGGCGGTTAAGAGCATCAACTGCTCTTCCCCTGGACCTGGGTTCAGTTCCCAGCACCCCCATGGCAGCTGACACCTGTCTGTAACTCCAGTTCCAGAGGATCTGACGCCTTCACACCAATGCACATAAACTAATTTCAGAAAAATCTTGAAATAAAAAAAGCCAGTTACGACAGATCTGAGTTCTAGGCCAGTCAGGTGATACCCCCCCCCCCACGAAAGAAAGAACAAATGAAAGCTGGGCATGAGCCAGATGGCAGCACAAACCTTTGGTCCCAGAACTCTGGAGGCAGAGGGAGGTGGATTTCTGTCAGGCTACAGAGAATGTTCCAGGCCAGCCAGGGCTACCTAAAGAGATCCTATTTCAAAGATAAAAACAAAGCAAAAAAGCCGCACATAGGAATGTGTTCTTGTAACCTCAGGCAGGGAGGCAGATACAGAATTTCTGGGGCTCAGTGGCAAACCACCTTACTGTAATTGATGAGTCCCTGGTCCTAGTGAGAGATTCTGTCTCAAAAACACAAAGCGTGCAGAGCTAGCAAGATGCCCCAGTGGGTAGAGGCACCGGCTGCCAACCTGGCAGCCTGAGTTTGATCTCTGTGTGGCATGGCCCGCAAACAGAGTGCTGACTCCCGCAAGCTGACCTCTGTCTGACCTCTACACCTATGCTGTGGTATACACCCCCTGCCCAAAGAAATAATAAAATGTAATGAAAATTGAGAAAACCAAGGTGGACAGGCTTCCTGAGAAACACTTAAGGCAGACTGCTGGCCTTCACGTGGAGTGTAGACACAAGCACACACACACAGCTGGGGGTGTGGCTCAGCTGGATGGTAGAATGCTTGCCTAGTAAATAGGAAGCCCTAAACTCAGTCCCCAGCACTGCGTAAACCTGGAGCGCTGGCACACAGCGGCAATTCCCAGAACTCCTGGAAAGAGGAGGATCAGAAGCTCAAGGTCAACCTCAACAGCTACGTGAGACCCTTTCAAAAGAATAAATAAATGGTAAAATAAAACAAAAATGTTATACTTAAAAATTAGTCATCCCTTTAACTTACACTTCTGCTTAGTTGGCTTCGGTGCTATATCATCTTTTTATGTTTTAAGAACATAGATTCAGGGGCTGGAGAGAGAGCAGTTGTTAAGAGTGTGCGCTCTTGCAGAGGACCCAAACTCAGTTCCCAGCACCCATGCCAGGCCCTTCACAGTGCCTATAACCCCAGTTCCGGGGGCTATGACACCCTCTGCTGACCTCCTCAGGCACCAGCCCTCACATGCCCATTCCACTGAACATAAACACGTAGTTCAGGGCTGGAGAGATGGCTCAGAGGTTAAGAGCATTGCCTGCTCTTCCAAAGGTCCTGAGTTCAATTCACGGCAACCACATGGTGGCTCACAACCATCTGTAATGGGGTCTGGTGCTCTCTTCTGGCCTGCAGGCATGCACACAGACAGAATATTGTATACATAATAAATAAATAAATATTAAAAAAACCCCAAAAAACCCCACGTAGTTCAAATTCTGGAAACATAAGAATGTAGATGAGGGGCTCAGTGGTTAAGAGCACTGACTGCTCTTCCAGAGGACCCAGGTTCAATTCCCAGCACCCACATGGCAGCTCACTACTGTTCCAGGGGATCTGACACCTTCACACCAATGCACATAAAATAAAGTTAAATAAACCCTAAAAAATATTAAAAAAAAAAGAACATAGATGAACTTAGGCCACCTCCAATAACGGAGAGTGTGTTTTCAGGCTACACACAGGTAAGATTATCAGAGGAAAAGAACAGCAGCAATATGGCTGGGAATGAATGAAAATGAGCAAGTGCCATGCACATTTACAGACTGGGGTTCTGGTTTCTCTTGACTGCCACAGGCATGCAATCCTCCCCACCGTGAGGGTGTGTGCTACCACCCCTCGCGGTCGCTGTGGCTACGGGCCAACCGCCCCATTTACTCATACCTCTGCTTACTCATGCCTTCAGCTTACTCAGAACCTCCCTTTAGCCAAGGTTTAGCTCTCATCCCCACAGCCAGCGGACTGACTCTTATATGACCCAGTCCAAATTCCTGTCAGAGGAAAAAAAAAAATGAATCTGACTAGGTCTGACTCGGTTTTCAAATTTAACGGGGCATCAAAATGTCCTGGAGATTTCAAGCCACCAACTCGGGCCCTCCCAGGATTTGTTATTTAGCATTCTTGGGTAGGGCCTGAAAATTTGCATTTTTGACATAATCCCAGCTAATGTTGAATACAATACCCTGGGAACCACCCTTGAAAACCACTGGCCTGGTTAATCATCTTTTTATCTGTTTAGACAGACAACTGGGGCAAGCTACCTCATGTTACCAGTGACATCCGGCTGCACTGACTCTCAGGCTGTAGCTGGAGATTTGTAATTCCTTTTCCCCTTTTAAAATCTGTTCTGCATATTTCTCATTAACTACTAAGACAAGATCACCTTTATTACATATTTCTTGTGAACTAGAAAATCTAAAGATCTACTCCAGTTATTACTTTCTAACCAGACAACCCCAGATTCAATTTATATTTTTTCAAGTTATTGCATGTAATCTCAGATTTGAGGCTTCTAAAGCTCACAGAGCACTTGAGGCTCACCCTTGCTTCTTTGAGTCAAACAATGCTGCTATAATGAAGTCATTTACATGCATTCAAACTTTGCACATTCCATATAGACAAGTTTGGATGTGTTCCCCCAGCATTGTAAAAATGAGAGCACTATGCTATCATGGACTCCCGCAGAGACTGTTCATAATGACTGCAGACAGTTGATCTCAAGGAATAGCTTTCACGTCTGCTGCATGGCATTATCGGCAGTAAGAACAGTGTACAGTTTAGGTCTAAATTAACTGTCCTATTTTCCCCCTGTTCTAGTGATCTTAGAAGGATGCCCATGATACAGGCAGAAATGGCCCATTATTTCCCTCACAGGCATTTCCACTAAGACTTCTTGGTTTTTCTTCAGTGTGCACACATCTTTGCATCTTTACTAAGGATCATTCTACCCTGACAGTGATGTCTGGACCCTCATCTTGGTGAAGGTGCGCGTTGAACCTCCCTCAAGATTTTTTTTTTCACTTCTGTTCTCAACCTTCTGCTGCCAGCCCTGTGGCAACATCCTGGTTGAGTCCAAACTCCAACTAACAGAGGTAAAATGAGTCCTTCCTTCTTTTATTGGCCTCATCATTTGGAAGTCCCCAAGCCTTACTCTTTGAGCAGGTATGTCTCTGACACATCTTGTCTGGTCTTCAGTCATGGCCCCACCCGGGGTTCTCTGGCCCGCCCCATTCCTGACTACCTACAGAACAGCTTCCTATCCTGAGTCCCCCACGCCATCCCAGCGTCTCCTCCACTGGCAGCCCTCGTGCTTTGTGGCTTATCCAATCCAAATAAACTTTTGAAACATTCTACACATTTTGCTGTTACTATTTTACTTGACTTTTTAAAATATTAATTTTTGATTTAAACTTGTGCGTGTGTGCCTGAGTGGGTTTGTGTGTACCATGTACATGTGAATGTTCTCAGAGCTCAGAAGGTGTCACAGTCGCTGAGCTGGAGCCGCAGGTGGCCTGCGAGCCACCTGATACGAGTGATGGTGACCTAACTTGGTGCTCTTAACTGCTGAGCTCTATCTTACTTCTTTAGAAAGAAGTTGTGTGTCTATATGTGGTGTGTGTGTGTGTGTGCGGAGGGGCACAAAGGCCACAGCACATGTGTAGAGGTCACAGCACATGCGTAGAGGTCAGTGGGCAATCCTGTGGAGTCATTTCTTTCTTCTCATTCCAGAATTGAACTCTCTTTGCTGGACTCGCATGGTAAGTGCCTTCCCCTGCTGAACCATTGTTGCGGAATACTAGTGTCGCTATGGAAGGATGTGCTGTGCTTGTTTATGTTGTGGACTATTAGCTTAACTACGTGAAAATGTGTTGCATTTGGTTATGCTGCATTTGTTTGGTTATATGAGGGTGTGTTGCATTTGGTTATGCTGCATTTGTTTGGTTATATGAGGGTGTGTTGCATTTGGTTATGCTGCATTTGTTTGGTTATATAAGGGTGTGTTGCTTTTGTTTATGCTGCATTTGTTTAACTATGCAAAGATATGTTGTGGTTTCACCTTGCCTGCTTAAGGTACCTGATTGGTCTAACAAAAAGCTGAGTGGCCAATAGCTAGGCAGAGGAGAGAAAGGCAGGGCTGGCAGGCAGAGAGAAAAGGGAGAGCCAGCCAGCCAGCTAGGTACCAATCAGCCAAACATGGAGGAAGCATGATAGACAGTATGTAGAGGAGGGAAATGAGCCTTGGGACAACTAAAAAAACATAAAAAAAGCTAGCTGGAAACAAGTGTAAGCTAAGGTTGAGCATTCATAATTAATAATGTCTCCTGTGATCAAACCTGATTCTCTGAATGTGGCTGCCAATGGGGGCAGACTGAGAAGCCATCGATAATGGCACTGGGACCTGTCTCTTCTGCATATATTGGCTTTTTGGGACCCTAGTCTATTTGGATGCACATCTTTCTAGGCCGGGATGGAGGGGGGAGGGCCTTGAACTCCCCACAGGGCAGGATACTCTGCCCTCTTGTAAGGATGGAGGGGGAGGGAGGAGGGTTAGTGGGAGAGCGGGAGGGGAAAGGGAGAAGGGGAGGAAGTGTAAATTTTTGAATGGAAAAATAAAAAAAGAAAGAGAAAAAGAAAAAAAATTAAAAAAATAATGTCTCCATGTCATGATTTGGAAGCTGGTGGGCCAAGAAAGTCTGCTACAAGCCATGTTACTAGTCCCTTAGTTTACTTTTTAAAATATTTACTTTTACTATTTTGAATTATGTGAAAGCACATGTGGTTGCATGTAGACACGTGCATGGGAGTGCAGGTGTCTGCAGAGGTATCAGATCCCCTGAATATGGAGTTGCTCTTGGCTGCAGAACCATCTCCAGTCTCCTGAGTTTACTTTTGAAACAGGCTCTCGCATAGGCCAGAATGGCATCAGACTTACTATGAAGCCAAGGGTGATCTTGAACTTCTGTTCGCTTGCTCACTGTGAGCTCTGGCTAGTCTGGAATTCACAGAGATCTGCCTGCCTCTGCCTCCCAAGTGCTGGTACTAAATAAGGACTTGTATCAATCACTGTGCCCAGCTGACCTTGAACTTCTGACCCTCCTTCCCCCAGCTCTCAGGCACTGAGATTGGAGGGCTGTACCATCATTTTTGGTTTTATTGGTGTTGAGGATCAAACCTATGGCTTCGTGTATTCTAAGAAAGTACTCTACCGACTAAGTCACATCTCCAGCTGTCCTTGGCTCAGTTTTTTTTTTTTTATTGAGACAGGAGTCAGAGATGGCTTGCAGTGGTTCTCAGCTGCCCTAGTGCTGCAGTCCTAGGGAATGATTTATGTGGAAAACTCATCCTTGGGCAGTATCATTCCCTAGGCAGCGGAGTTGAGCACACATGCCTGCATTCATCACGAAGGGAGCAAGCAAAAGCACCTTGGCCTAAGTACTGCCATTTTGATTTCAGTCTCCATCTTACCTGTAGGGTAAAATAAAGTTCAGGTTCTCAAGCCGGAGTGGAGCTGAGAACTCTCCAATGGCTGACCAACCTCCTCTCATAGAAATAGTCGTTATGAATCTTTAATTCTCTAAGACATTATGGCTGCTCCTAACAGCAGAAGAAACAAATGAATCTCATTGGTTGGACTGAAAGGCTTACATTCTGTGTCGGTTGACAGTGATGGAGCACACAAGGCAAGTCCCTAGTCTTTGATTCCTGATTGGTGAAAATTGTAACTGTAACTTGGCAACAAAAGTTTATGGGTTTTTGCGCTTATAAACCCTGCTTCTGCCCCTGCTCATGACTGACAGGAGAAACAAGGCTCCAGAGTCCTTGTCCTGCAGCCCTTATCGATAGTGAGTGACCTGATTATGTGGTGATTATTAAAGTCTTTGGAACCCATAAGTGTTGTCTCTCTCCTTCTTCGTAGCACGCAGTGGGCCTCCACCTCCTTCCTGAGTCCTAGGTGCCACACTTTATAAAATGCTGAAAACCAAACTCAGGATTTTGTGTGTGCCAGCCACTGTGCCGAAAGAACTACCTTCCCGGCCCCTGTAAGCAGCCTGAAGTCTTTGTCTTCACATATCAAAGAACATTTTTTAAAGGGAGGGTCTCAAGTAGCCCATTCTACACAGTCAAAGATGATCCTCTTGAAAAAGGGTTTCTCTGTGTAGCCTTGGTTGTTCAGGAACTCTCTATAGACCAAATTGGCCTCGAACTCACAGAAATCTGCCTGTCTATGCCTCTAAGTGCTGGGATTAAAGGCACGTGCCACCACCGTCTGGTTCATAGATGACCTTGAACATGTGATCCTCCTGTGCTCCTGCAGAGATCACAGGCATGCAGCACCACGCCCTATTTAGGTACTGCTAGGGATGAACCCAGGGCGTCCTGCATGGTAAGCAAACACTCTGCTAACTGAGCCACATCCCTTGACTGGAGTCAGAGAAATTTCATGACTATTATTCTGGCATTTTAAACAGTTAAGCAAATTTTATGATCCCCCCACCCCTCCTCTTTCTTTTGAACAGAATCTCACTATGCAGCCTTGACTGGTCTGGAATTCATTATGTAAACCAGTCTGGCCTCAGATGCACAGAGATCCATTCACCTGCCCCTTTGTCACAAATGCTGGTATTAAAGGCCGATGCCACCATACCCAGCTATTTTTGTTTTAATGTGTGTTTGACAGACCATAATGTAGGCAAAACACCTATACACATAAAAGTAATAAAGCGAAAATAAATTAAAGAATTAAATTTTAAACTGGGCAGTAGTGGTGTACACCTTTAATCCCAGCACTTGGGAGGCAGAAACAGGCAGATCTCTGTGAGTTTGAGGCCAGCCTGGTCTATAGAGTGAGTTCCAGGGCAGGCTCCAAAGCTACAGAGAAACCCTGTCTCGAACCCCCTGCCCCCACGCCCCAAAAATTACTTTCACAACTATTAGTGCTCTCTAGTAAACTGGAATATTTAACATGATCTCAGTATTTAGTTGTACATAGCTGCTGGCAAATGGCTCTTTGCTATTGTGATCTAGTAGAGTAGTATTCCAACTCGGTTTCTTAGGCCAGGGCATCAGTACCGCGGAATTTACTGGGGTGAAAATGCTCACTTGCTATCTGGAGAAGCCTTCCAACTCACTGTGATGCAGCTGAAATTTGAAGAAGTCTTACTTATCCAACACTTAGTAACCGCCCCGCCCCATTGGCGGTTGGACCAAGGGTTTCAAAGGTGTCAGGCGAATGCTCTATCACTGAGCTATATTCTCAGCCTTGCACTTCGTTTTCTCATCCGAGGTACACGTTTAAAACAAATACGTAGTTTGTGAAAATAAAACTACTGAAACAAGACGTTAACCCTAAAGGCTCCTTTTACTAGAATTCTGCTATGAAATATACTTTTCATGTAGGCTTTTAAGAGCAAGAAGGAGCAGACTGTTAAATCAGCTGTCGCCCCCGCGTGGCAGATTTTGAATATCGCGCCCAACATCATATTTAAAAACACAGAAATAGCATTATTCCTCTCCTAATTGCCCTTATTTACTAATTCAGGCTAATAGCGCCCCCTCGCAGACTTTTTTTCTCCCCTTCAATTATGGTTTCAAAAGACCTAGTTTGGCATGTGACTCTTCAATAGAGGCTTCTTTAGGAACTCTTTTTCAATCTCTTTTCTCAATCTTTGAAAAGCAGCGCTCCCGTGGGAGAAAAAGAAAAAAAGACAAGAAAGATGACACCAGCGTCATGCAGAGGTGTACATGAGAGACACTTCAGCATTGAAAACAATGTGGACAATGTATTATAAACAAGCTAACGTTGAACTCGTGATAGAGAGAAACCACTCAGACTGCATTCTCCCCCTCTACTCTCCCGTGGGGAGAGAAGAACGATCATCAATGGCAGGTAGCAGTCGCACGAAGCAACTCTAAGAGCCGGCTTCACGCTCAGGGGAAAATGCTACGTCTCCTCCTCGTGGTTTCGGGTGCTCTACACAGTCAGAGAAACTTCTCTAGTAACGAACTATAGAAATGATCCCTGAAAGTATAGTCTTGGAGTCCGGGCCGGCAACCGCTGCCCAGTCATATCTGGCAGTACATTTTTCACTAATGGTGACATTGCACAGTCCAGTTTCCCCCGCTCCGTCGCCGCCGTCGGTAATATGCTCTCCTAAGAAGTAGCACACACATGTATTTTCAAAGTAATATTCGTACTTTACTTTGAAAAATAAATCATTCTAAATATTATGAATTGTACAGTACTCAGATTTAAAGTTCTAATTAGCATATTACGGGCAACAGCCAATCACGTGTATTCAGGCAAACAAAACCGCTTCCGGTCCAGTTTAAAGATAAAGGGTGTGTGCGGCTTCTCTGGTTGCATTTTGTTGAGACCGCTTTTGCTTAGTAACCTTTGCTGTTCGATTTCCTCCCTGCCCCAGTCTTCCCAGTGCAACCGTCGGTAGCATCAGTGCTGGATGTCTCAAGCCTACACTTGGTGCTAGCCAGCCTGGCCTTGAATTTGCATTAATAATCCTGCTTTAGCCTCCTTAGCAACTGCTGGGAGCACAGTGTAGGCAAACACTTCAGCTGACTCGAATTGGTTCTCCAGACTTGAGTGCGACCCGCGATGTACGTGAGGCTTTGTTTCTAAGATTCAGAGATTCAGCCAGCAGGGAGGTGGAGGCAGATGCTTGCGTGCATGCTCAGCTACTGACTGAGTTCCGGGCAGCCTGAGCGTTATGAACCACGTTCTCCCAAGGGGGTAAAAATCGAAATTCCCCAAGCTCGAAAGCTCAGAGGGAGCAGAGCCTTCCCGTGGTTCTCCTGCGGAAGCCTGGCCTCGCCATCTTGCTTTCTGGCGAGGAGTTCGTGCGTCGTGAGCGGCGGTAGCCGGATGCGGGGCGCCGCTGCCCGTATCCAAGACGGCGGCTCCTGGTGGGCGTGGCCAGTGATGGCGTCTCCGAGCGTGCGAGCTATGGCGGCTACGATGGATCCGAGTTGGGAGGACGAGGAGGAGGAGGAGGATGAGGAAGAGGAGATAGAGGAGGCTGTAAGCGTGGGTCGAAGGCCTTCAGCATTGGCGGTCATAGCTGTGCCAAGCCCGGTTGGGGAAAAGAGTCCCGGATGCGGTCGGCGGGAGGGAGGCCCGGAGACTGCTCACTCTCTTTCAGACCCTGGGGCACGAGAAGCGGGGAGCTCTAACCCCAGCTCTAGTCTACCCTTTTCTACAAAGAATAGAGATGGTCTTGGGGGTTCCGCGGGTAATCTGCTTCCACCAGAGACTGCATCCAGTTTTCACAAAGGTGGCATCGTTAAATTGGGATTTGGGGGGCATTTCTGTTTATTGTCCCTTGCTCACTGGCCGTGTACCATATTAACTTTTCTTTCTTCCGCAGGAGCAATTTGTTGTGGTAGAGTTGTCAGGAATTATTGATTCAGACTTTCTCTCCAAATGTGAAAATAAATGCAAGATTTTGGTGAGTCTTACAATTTGGGGAATGTTGTAGATTTTTTTCTTTCGAGTTCAGCGAATGTTGTAGATTTTCTTTTCTTCTCTCTCTCTCTCTCTTGTCTCTCTCTCGTTTTTCAAGACAGAGTTTCTCTGTGTTGCCCAGGCTGGCCTGGAACTCACCGTGTAGACCAGGCTGGCCTGGAACTCTGAAATCTGCCTCCTGAGTACTGGGATTAAAGGAATGTGCCACCTCCACCTAGCATTTTTCTCAAAGTTAAAACAGGCATGAAGGTGATACATATGCTCATTCCGCCTTACAAAGCTTAAGGGACCGTTACAGAGAAACAGGGTAATGGGTGGTTCTGTGATGTAAGGAAATGCCTACTTCATTGCCTGAATGTATGGCTGGAGAGAATGTAAAGAGCAAAAGATAACATTTTGTTTGGAACTTTGGGGGGTAGTTTTAGGACAAAAGCCTCATCCAGTGCTGTACCTAAGCAGAGCCTGTCTTCTTTCTAGTAGACCTAGTCTCGGTTCTGTTCTCCAGTTGTACCACAGTCAAGAGTACTAGTCTGGTCCCAGACTCTGGTCTAAGTGTGGACAGGTACACTGCGTGGTCAGGCCAGTTGCTCAGCACCCACATTACCGGCGTCTCTCAAGTGTCTGCACATGACAGCAGGCAGAACCCTTGGTGTATCTCCATGGCTCACACCCGAATCTCACCCATCAGACTATAAGCAACTGCGCGAAAGTAGGCCGTCCTGGTACACCCTGTAATGCCAGCATTGCAGAGTCTGAGGCAGGCGGATCAATGTTCAATGTCATCCTTAATGACAAAGTAAATTCTAGGCCAGCTTGAGCTACAGGGAGCCTTGCCTTTAAAATCCCTAAAGAAGCTAGGTAGTGGTGGCACACACCTTTAATTTCAGCACTTGGGAGGCCGAGGCAGGCAGATCTCTATGAGTTTGAGGCAGCCTAGTCTACAAATTGGTTCCTGGAGAGCCAGGACTGTTACACAGAGAGACCCTGTTTTTTTAAAAAAAAACAAACAACAAGCCGGGTGGTGGTAGTGCATGCCTTTAATCTCAGTTCTCAGGAGGCAGAGACGAGCAGTTCTCTGTGAGTTCGAGGCCAGCCTGGTCTACCAAGTGAGTTCCAGGACAGGCTCCAAAGCTACAGAGAAACCCCTGTCTCAAAACCAAAAAGATAAAACCAACAAAACAAAACCAAAAAACAACCAACCAAGCAAACAATAACAAAGAAGCTAAGGAAGACACAAAAGATGAAGTTATTGTTATCAGAGTTTTTGGGCAAAATCCCTGGTTCCAAAAATTACAACCAGCTAGTTTCTGCTACCCATCCCAAAATGCCTATCAGAGCTGAGTCTATATGGTCTGCATAGCACAAATTCCAGGACAGGCCTACAAAGAGAGGTCCTGTCTTAAAACAGACATACCATAAATAAATAAATAAACAAACAAATAAATAAAACCTTTCAGGCATGGTGGTACACATCCTTAATCCCACCCATCACTCTGGAGGCAGAAACGAGGGTCTCTGTAAGTTTGAGGCCAACCTGGTCTACATAGTGAGTTCCAGGACAGACAGGGAAACAAAGAAGCCCTGTCTTAAAACACCAAACCAAGAAAGAAAGGAAGGAAGGCTCTAAAACAAAAAACAAGAAAGAAAGAAAGAAAGAAAGAAAGAAAGAAAGAAAGAAAGAAAGCCTCTAAAACAAAAACCAGGCAGAGATGAGTAGTGTGTGAGGGCAGAGAAGGGAGATTTAACCATTGTAGTCAAGTTGGAAGGAAGAATTTAGAAATTTATACAGTGGAGGGAAATGGGGAGGTAGATCTTGGCCAGTCCTGTGGTGCAGTTGATCACCATTTTGGTTTTGATTCTGGAAAGGGTTCTAGGGAAGTTGTCATTGCCTGAGGGTGGGGAATATGGTTAACATGAGATTACCGTTGCTGCTTTGGGGTCTGTTTCAAAAAACAAAACAAAAACAAAAAATAAGAAAATGATAAAGGGTGTAATAATTATGTGTGCACAACAGGTTTTATTCTGATAATCTTATACATGCACATAATATACTTAATCATAATCACCCATCTCCCCTTGGCCTTCCTTTTCCCCATTAGTTCCTGACAAGGGCTGGTGTAATAGAGGATGACCATGAACTCAGTTTGTAGCTAAGGCTGTTCTTGAACTTGATTCTCCTACTTCTACCTCTTGAGTGCTAGGATTACAGGTATGTGCCACCATACCTGGCATTGCTTTTCTTTCTTCTTCCTTTTTTTTTTTTGTAAATTACATTTATTTTATGTATTTTTGTGTGACTGTATGCATGCCACGGTATTCCTGTGGAGGTCAGAGAATAGCTTGTAGGAGCCAGTTTTCTACTTCCACCATATAGGTTCTGGGGATTGAACTCAGGTCATCAACCTTCTGAGTGATCTTGATGACCCTTGAGATTTTGTTTTGTTATTTTTTTTTCTCTTTTTTTGGAGACATGGTCTCATATGTAGCTTAAGGTGGCCCCCAATCTTGCCATCCTGGAACTCATTCTCCAGACTAGACTGGTGTCAAGCTCACATTGCCTGTCTCTTTGCATTCCAAGTGCTGGGATTAAAGGCATGCCCCATCACACCTGGTCCAAAGAGCCCTGGCTGTCCTGGAACTGGCTTTGCAGACCAGGCTGGCCTCTAACTGAGATCTGCCTGCCTCTGCCTCCTGAGTGCTGGGATTAAAGGCATGCCCCAACACTGTCCAACTCCAAGGGCATTTTTTGGGGGGTGTGGAAGTTTTTAAGATGTTTCTGTGAAACAGTCCTGGCTTGTCCTGGAACTCACTTTGTAGACCAGGCTGGTCTTAAACTCACGGACACAGAGATCTGCCCACCTCTGCCTCTTGAGTGCTGGGATTAAAGGTGTGCACCACCACTGCCTGGCTTCAAGGGAAATTTTCTTTCTTTTCTTTTCTTTTTTTTTAAAAGATTTACTTATTTATTTTATATACAGTGTTCTGTATAAATTTATTTATATTATTTATATTTATTTATTTATATTATTTATATATTATTATATATTATTTATATATAAATAAAAAAGAGAGGACCTATCTCTTCTGCATGTATTATCTTTTTGAGAACCGAGTCTTTTTGAATGCACTCCTTCCTAGGCCAGGAGGGATGGGGGTGGGCCTTGGACTTCCAACAGGGCAGGGCACCATGCCCTCTTTCAAGGAAGAAGGGGGAGGGAGGAGGGGTGGGGGG
>PVIU01011102.1:0-66465 GCA_004026605.1 Ondatra zibethicus
AAACGGGAGGCAAGAGAGCCTCTAGGTTGAAGGGAGAGTGGGAGGCGAGAGAGGGAGAGGTCTAAATGGCGGCTGCTTATATAGGGAGATGTGACACAACTCACACCTTGATTGGCTGCTAAGTCCCGCTGGCACCAGAGTCCTCGGGATTGGTTAGGGACACTTAGGTTATTGCGCATGCGGGAAGCGCCTGGATGCTCAGTCCTGAAGCATTGCCAAATATGGAATTGTTTTACCTCCAAACTGCAAGGATGCAAGCGTATGGCTCCCTGCAAACAATAAATTTATCTTTAATGCTTACTATGGAAATCTAAAAGATTATTATGAATATAATAGTCTGGCAGTGTGATTAACACTTGCATATATTTAAGAGCAATAAGTAGCTCATTTAAAACCCTTTTCACAACTGAAACTTGTTATTAAATCAGTTACAGAAAATATAATAATCAATATTTTTCTTCAGATCATATTTACAAAGGCATAGTTCAGTCCTGAAAATTATCTTTCAAACCAGTATTCCAACCCGAAGGACCTGCTTCTTTTTGAGTTTGCCAATAGGTGTATATGGTAATCCACTTTGTACATAATGCATCTGTAAGGAAGTTTGGAATTTTTTATCTCTTCATATGGGGGAAATAGTTTTTCTGTTTTTGTCATGGTAATGATTGTTTTCTGTTAACAAGAATAAAAAAAGCAAACAAACGAACAAAAAAGTCACAACTGCTTTTAATTCTTTTTTATTAGACTTTCTTTAAAAAAAATACCAATCCAAATTACAACTCCCTCCCCTCCTCACATTCCCTCCACACACCCTCATACCCAATCCCCTCCAATCCTAAGAGAGGGCAAGACACCTTGCCCTGTGGAAGTCCAAGTCCCTCCCCACTACATCTAGGCTGAGCAACGTATACATCCAAAGAGAATAGGATCCCAAAAAGCCAGTACATGCAGCAGAGACAAATTCCAGTGCCACTGCTTGTGGCCCCTCAGTCTGCCCCAGCCATATTTTTTAAATACAGTTTAGGGCCTAGAACTCAGATGTGATTGTTTTCATCATTTATTTTACTTATTTTACATACCAACCACAGTTTCCCCTACATAATCTCCAGCCCTTCCCTCTCACCCCTTCCCTTCCCCCCATATCTAATCCTTCTCCATCCCCACTTAGATGGGGTAAAGCCTCCTATGGGATTCAAGAAAGTATGGTACATCAAGCTGAAGCAGGACCAAGCGCCTCCTCCCCCGACTCCCATCATGGGTAAAAAAGGAATCCCATCATAGGGAATAGGCTCCAAAGAAACAGCTCATGTATCAGGAACAGGTACTGGACACACTGCTAGGGCCTACACAAAATATCAAGCTACATAATTGTTACCCAGATGTAGAGGGCCAGGTAGGTGCAATTTCTGCTCCCTATCTGTCTATTCCCACTCCTCTACTTCCCCTTGACCCCAGGTTACCCAGGACATCTCATCTACTTCCTCTTCCCAGGGAGATCCATGAGTACCTCTTAAGGTCCTCCTTGTTACCTAGCTTCTCTGAGGCTGAGGATTGAAAACTGGTTATCTTTTGCTTTATATCTAATACCCACTTATTAGTAAGTACACATGATGTTTGTCTTTCAGAGTCTGGGTTACCTCACGCAGAATGATTGTTTTCTAGTTCCATCTGTTTGTCTTCAAATTTTATGATTTCATTGTTTACTTTTTCTGCTAAGTAATACTCCTTCTGTAGTTATACCACATTTTCTTTATCCATTCTTTGGTTGAGGAACATCTAGGGCGTTTCCCCGTTCTGGCTATTACAAATAATGCTGCTATGAACACAGTTGAGCAAATATCCTTGTGGTATGAATGTGAATCCTTTGGGTATATGCCCAAGAGTGGTATTGTTGGGTCTTGAAGTATTTTGCTTTCCAATTTTCTGATAAACTGCCTTATTGATTTCCAAAGTGGCTGTATAAGTTTGCATTCCCACCAGCAGTTTAGGAGTTTTTCCCTGAATTCACATCCTATCCAACATAGACTGTCATTTGCCTTTTAGATATTGGCCATTCGGACAAGTGTAAGATGGTATCTTTTGATTTACATTTCCCTGATGAGTAAGAGTGTTGAACACTTCTTTAAATGTATCAAGATTCTTTTAGTTGACAATTCCTGTTTAAATCTGTACCTGATTTTTAATGGAATTATTTGGTATTTTGATGTTAAACTTCTTGATTTCTTTAAATATATTGGCTATCAGTCCTCTGTCAGAGGACTCTAGAGTTGGTCAGGATCCTTTCCCATTCTGTAGGCTGCTATTTTGTCTTCCTGAAGCGTCCTTTGCCTTAAAGAAGTTTTTCAGTTTCAAGGGGTCCCATTTATTAATTGTTGATCACAGTGTCTGTGCTATGGCATTATATTTAGAAAGTAGTATTCTGTGCCAAACCTATTTCCCAATTTTTCTTCTATCAGCTTCACTGTAACTGGATATATGTTGAAATCTTTGATACATTTGGACTTGAGTTTTGTGCAGGATGATAGATATGGATTTATTTGCATTCTCCTACATGGCATCATCCAGTTAAGCAAGAACCATTTGTTGAAGATACTTTCTTTTGCTCATTGTATACTTTTGGATTCTTGATCATAAATCAGGTGGCCATAGGTATATGAGTTATGTCAGTTCTTCAATTTGATTCCATTGATCCATATGTCTGCTTTTGTGCTAATACTAAACCGATTTTATTGGTGTAGCTGTATTGTAGAGCTTGAAGTCAGGGATGGTGATACCTCCAGACATTCCTTTCTTATACAGGATTTTTTAGCTCTCTTGGGATTTTTTTTTCACATGAAGTTAAATATTGTGTTTTGTTTTGCTTTCAAAGTCTGTGAACAATTGTGTTGGAATTTTGATGGGGGATTTCATTGAATCTGCAGATTGCTTTTGGTAAGATTTCCATTTTTACTATGTTAATCTTTCCAATCCATGAACATGAAAGATCTTTTCATTTTCTGATCTTTTCTCCCATTTCTTTCTTCAAATACTTAAAATTCTTGTCATATAGATCTTTCATTTATTTATTTTGGTAAAGTTACTCCAAGAATTTTTTATTATTTGTGGCTATTGTAAAGGGTATTCTTCTGATTTCCTTCTCAGCCCATTCCTCATTTGTATATAGGAGGGTTACTAATTTTTTGGAGTTAATCTTGTATTAATCCACATTACTTGAAGGTGTTTATCAGCTGTAGGAATTCCCTGGTAGAATTTTTGGGTCATTTATGCACATCATCTTATCATCTGCAAATAGTGAAAGTTTGTCTTCCTTTTCAATTTGTATCCCTTTGATCTCCCTTTGTGGCCTTATCGTTCTAGCTCAAACCTTGACTAATATATTGAATAGATATGGGCAGAGTAGAAAGCCTTGTCTTGCCCTTGATTTTAGTTGAATCACTTTGAGTTTCTCTCCAATTAATTTTATGTTGACTGTCATCTTGCTGTATATTGCCTTTATTATATTTAGGAATGCTCCTTTTATCGCTCTACTCTCCAAAACCTTTATCATGAAGGGCTGCTGGATTTTCTCAAAAACTTTTTCAGCATCTAATGAGATCATAATATGTTTTGCCTTTCAGTTTGTTTATATGGTGGATTACATTGACAGATGTTCATAGGTTCAACCATCGTAGCCTCTCTGGGATGAAGCCTACCTGATCATGGAGTATGATCTCTTTGATGTGTTCTTTTATTTGGTTTGCCAGGATTTTATTGAGTATTTCTGCATGAATGTTCTTGATTAGAATTGATTTGTAAGTCTCTCTTTTTTTGAGTCTTTGGTTTTGGCAGCATCAGGGTAACTGTTGCCTCATGAAAATAATTTGGCAATATTTCTTCTATTTCTATTGTGTGGAACAATTTAAGGAGTATTGGTATTATTTCTTTTTGAAATTCTGATAGAATTCTGCAATTCTGTACTGCCTGAGCTTTATTTTCTGATTTAATTTTGGAATGTGGTATCTAACCAGAAAATTATTGATTTCTTTTAGATTTTCCAATTTTGCAGAGTATAAATTTTTTTAAGTATAACTTCATGATTCTCTGGAATTCTTCAGAATCTGTTGTTATGTCCACCTTTTCTTTTCTGATTCTGTTAATTGGGATATTTCTGCCTTTTGGTTAGTTTGGAAAAAGGTTTGTCTATCCTGTTGATTTCATCAAAAAAACTAATTCTTTGTTTCATTGATTCTTTTTATTGTTCACTTTGTGTCAATTTTATTGATTCCAACCCTCAGTAAATTTCTTGCCATCTACTTCTCCTGGGTGAATTTGTTTCTTTTTGTTCTAGAGCTTTCAGATCTACTGTTAATGTGCTTGTGTGAGATATTTCAAGGTTTTTTTATATAGACATTTAGTACTTTGAAATTTCCTCTTAGAACTGATTTCATTGTATCACAGAAGTATGGATATGTTTTAGTCTCAATTTTATTGAATTCTATGAAGACTTTAATTTCTTTCTTTATTTTTTTCCTTGACCCAGATGCTGTACATTTAAGATTTGTTCAGTTTCCATGCATTTGTTGTATTTCTGTACTTTATGTTTTTGTTGAACTCTAACTTTAGCCCATGGTGGTCCAATAAGATACAAGGGGTTATTCCAATTTTTTATATCTATGGATGGTTTCTTTATGACTGAGTATGTGGTCAATTTAGAGAAGGTACCATAATGTGCTGAGAAGGTATATTCTTTTGTGTTTGGATGAAATGTTCTGTAGATATCTATTAAGTTAATTTGAGTCATGACATCTATTAGTTCTTTTGTTTCTCTGTTAAGTTTCTGTATGGTAGACCTGTCCTTTGAGGTGAGTGGGGTATTGATGTCTTTCATTATTAATATATGGGGTTTGATTTGTGATTTCAGTTTTAGTAATGTTTCTTTATCAAATGTGGGTTCCCTTGCATTTGGGGAATAGATGTTCAGAATTGAGACTTTATCTTGATGTTTTTTTCCTGTGATGAATATGAAATGGCCTCCTCCATCTCTTTTGATTGATTTTAATTTGAAGTCTTTATATAGACATAGATATGGATAGCTACATTGGCTTGCTTCTTAGGTCAATTTGATTGGAAAATCTTTTCCCAACACTTTACTCTGAGGTAATGTCTGTCTTTGAAGTTGAGGTGTGTTTCTTATATGGAGCAGAAAGATATGTCTTGCTTCCATATCCATTCTGTTAGCCTGAGTCTTTTTATTGTCAAATTACGTGCATTGATATTAAGAGATGTTATTGACTATTGATTGTTAATTCCTGTTATTTTGGGCTTTGGCAGTGATGATTGTAATGTGTACCTGTTTCCATTGCTTGGGGTTTGTTGGTGTGTGATTATCAATTGTGTATGATTTCATGAGTACAGCTAACTTCCATGGTTTGGAGTTTTCTTTCTAGTGCTTTCTCTGGGACTGGATTTGTAAATAGGTGTTCTTTAAATCACTTTTTTATGAAGTATCTTGCTTTCTCCATTTATGGTGATTGAAAGATTTCTGGGTGTAGCATTCAGGGCCGGTATTCATGGTCCCTTAAGTGACTGTAAATTATCTGGCCAGGCTTTTAGAGTCTCCATTGAGTTGTCAGATATAATTCTGATTCATCTACCTTTATACATTACTTGGCCTTTTTCCTTTTTACCTCTTAAAATTCTTTATTTATTCTGTATGTTTACTGTTTTGAATATTTTGTGGTGAGAGGCCTTATTTTTGGTACAGCATATGTGGTGTTCTGTAAGCTTCTTGTACCTTTATAGGCATGTCCTTCTTTTCATTGGGAAAGTTTTCTTCTATGATTTTGTTGAATATCTTTTCTGTACTTTGAGCTGGAATTCTTCTCCTTATTCTATCCCTATTATTCTTAGGTTTGGTCTTTTCATGGCTTCAGAATTACTGGGATTTTGAAGGAACTTATTATATTTATCATTTTTTGTTGACTGATGAATCTGTTACCTTTATTATATATTCAACACCTGAGATTCTTCCTTCCATCTCTTTTTCCCCCATTGGTGATGCTTGCCTCTGTAGATCCTGTTCACTTCCCCAGATTTTTCATTTCTATAGTTCCCTTGGTTTGTGTTTTCTTTATTGTTTCTATTTTACTTTTCAAGTCTTACACCATTTCCTTAACTTTTGAAATATTTTTCTTGTCTTTCTTTGCTTTCTTTAAGGGATTTATTGATATTTTTCCAATTTTTTGTTTATCTCTTCCTCAACATCTTATTAGGGGAGTTTTTCATTTCCTTTTTAAGAGCCTCTATAATCTCCATAAAGTAATTTTTAAGTTTGTTTTCTTGTGTTTCAACTACATTGGCACTTTCAGATTTTGTTATCTCAGGATCACTGGGTTCTCATGGTGACACATTGCTCTTTAGATTGTTGAATGTATTCTTTCAGCGGTGTTTACTCAACTTTTCTTCCAAATAGTATGTCTTCTGCCTGTGCCTGTTCTTCTAACTGTTGTTTTATGGACATGTGCTTAATTTTCCAACTGGTGTGGTGCCTATGTCTATGTAGACTGCTGGAGTTGCAGGGGAGGGCTGGCCATGGGGAGGATATTCAGGTTCTTGGGGTTGGGTGGTGGAGTGGGTCCTGCTGTGACAGCATCCAGTGAGTGGAAAGGGTTGGGACATCACCTGAACATAGGTCTCTCATCTGATTGAAGTTTGTTGGGTAGTGCAACAGAGCACTGGAGTTCTACCAGAGCTGGGAGCAGCATCTAGCTGACTTGCTGATGCTGGGATGGGAGGAGGAGGGGCACAAGGTGTGCTTTGGGGTTCAGTTAGGGTCTGGATTTGGGGCAGTCCAGCTGAGAGACCAGTCACACACCTGATTTTTCAACTGGGGTAGTTTGAGCCTGTGCCAATGTAGTTTGCTTGGGTTGCAGAGAAGTGCTGATTACGGGGAGGATATACAGGTGCATTGGGTTGTTTGGCAGAGTGAGTCTTGGCAGGACAGCATCCAGTGGGTAGCATGGGTTGGGATGCACCCTGGAGCAGTTCTCTCACCAGACTGCAGACTGGTCTCAGATGTGATTTTAATGTTCAAAGTTTTCATTCCCTGTGGGAAATCCACATTTTGTATAGGTGGCACTTATTTGTTTATAGTGCTTTATCTGCCATAGTCAGGATCTTACTCTGATTTACAACAGTCCACAACTTTGAATCTCGTCTTTCTATGAGGACATTTAACTTATTGTAATTCAATAAGGGAAAAACATAATTGCACATCAACCATTATTACATATGAGAATCCTAAAAACTTTAGTCAAGGTAGAAAAATAAGTTAATATTTCCTGTGTATATAACATTCTACTGTAAATGTCTAGTTCAGTATCTTCACTTAGGAAAGAAAAAGATAACATCTGTGGTGGTTAGTATTTAATCAATTTCATAAAAGCTAGAGTTACTTTAGAAGGGGAATTTCAGCTGAGAAACTGTCCCCAACAAATTGGCCTGTGGGCAAGGTTATGGGAGCCAATTTCTTGATTAATGAACTTCACTTGAGAAATTGGCATCACCAGTTGGGCCTGTGGGAAACCTGTTGTTGGTATTTTCTTGATTAATGATTGATTTGGGAAGTTTCCACTGTGGGCAGTGCCACTGCTGGGTTGGTAGTCCAAGGTACTATATGATATTGGGATGAGCAGTCCAAGGAAAGAAAACTAGGAGTGAGCTTTAGTCCATGGCTTCTTCATCAGTTCCTACCTCTAAGTTCCTACAATCTGTTGTTATCCTGACTTCCCTGGATGATGGACTATAAGCTATGAGATGAAATAAGCCCTTTGCTCCCTCAGCTGATTTTGGTCATAGTGTTTTATCAAAACAAAGAAGCCCTAATTAAAGTATTATGCATGTCTTATAAGAGAAATATTTTTCTATGTTGATAGCTTTATCACTTATATTATTAGAGATTTATTAATGTTCTATTTAGAAACTGTCATGTTAGCTTAAGTATATTTTAATGTATTTAAAATAGTATATATTAAACTATAAACTAGCATAATTGAGATTACAAAATATGTTCATTCTTTAAAATAAAATTTTGTAGAAGATTTTGATGGGGGAACCTCTTTCAGCCAATGACCTTTGAGAGGCTGAACCAGATTGGGTGTTGCTTTGGATACCAAAAAACCCATGGGAGTACCCACTCAGCCTCTTCCTGCTTACCACACCTGGATTTTGGATCCCATTCATGTTTCCTCATTGTAATACATGATTTTCCCTTTTGATAAAGAAAACTTTAGGATATCCTATTCTGAACTAGTGTGGGATTCCTTTATTCATGCCCCCCCCCATCTGACACATTCCTCTTCAAACTTTAATGCAGTAATTTACATTTCAGTCTCATAAAAAAATTTTTTGTGTGTGCAAGTTATATTTTTTACTTTAGTTTAGTTTTATTTTTAAAAAGAAAAATCTCTTATTTTTATTATACATACCAATCCAAGTTTCCACTCACTCCCCTCCTCCCATTACCTCCACTAATCCCCCCCACTACACCCCACAGCCACTCCACAGAGAGGATAAGTCACATTGTTTTGTGGAAGGTCGAAGGCCCATCCTTCTATATCAAGGCTGAGCAAGTTATACATCCAAAGAGGATAGGTTCCCAAAAAGCCAGTACATGCAGTAGGGATAAATCTTGGTGTCACTGCCAGTGGCCCATCAGTCTGCCCTAGCCATGCAATTGTCACCACATTCACATGGACTAGTTTGGATCTATTCTTGTTCCTTCCCAGTCTGTCTGAAGTTAGTGATCTCCCATTAGCTCAGGTAGACTGCTTCAGTGGGTGTACTTAGCATGATTGTGACCTCTTTTCTCCTATTATCACTTTTTCCACTCTTGAACTGGACTTTGGGAGCTCAGTCCAGTTCTCCGATGAGGGTCCCTGCCTCTATTTCCATCAGTTGCTGGATGAAATTTCTATGGTGATATTTAAGATATTCCCAGTTTTGTTAGGTGATCTTGTCTATTTTGACTTTCTAGGTAGATCTATATGTGTTTTTCTTAGGGTTCACCTTGTTACTCATCTTCTCTAGGATCATGAACTATAGGCTAAATATTCTTTGTTTATAGCTAGAATTCACTTATGAGTGAGTCCATACTATGTTCATCTATCTTTTTGGGTCTGGGTTACCTCACTCAGGGTGGTATTATCTAGTTCCATCTATTTGCATGCATATTTCAAGATGTCATTTTTTTTTTTACTGCTGTGTAGTACTCTAATGTATAAATGTGCCACATTTTCTTTATCCATTATTTGGTTGAGGGGCATCTAGGTTGTTTCCAGATTCTGGCTTTTACAAGTAATACTGCTATGAATATAGTTGAACAAATGTCATTGCAGTATGATTGAGCATCTTTTGGGTATATGCCCAAGAGTGGTATTGCTGAATCTTGACGTAGGTTGATTCTAATTTTCTGAGAAACCACCATATTGATTCCCAAAGTGGTTGTACATGTTTGTCTTCCCACAAGAAATGGTTGAGTATTTGCCTTACTCCACATCCTCTCCAGTGTAAGCTATCATTGGTGTTTTTGATTAGCCACTCAGACTGGTATAAAATGGTATCTCAGAGTTGTTTTGATTTGGATGTCCCTAATGGCTAAGGATGTTGAACATTTCCTTAAGTGTCTTTCAGCCATTTGAGATTCTTCTATTGAAAAGTCTGTGTTTAATTATGTACCCCATTTGTTAATTGGGATATTTGGAATTTTGATGTCTAATTTATTGAGTTCTTTATATATTTTGGAGATCAGTCTTTTGTTTGATGTGGGGTTGGTGAAGACCTTTTCCCATTTAGTAGGCTGCCTTTTTCTCTTATTTACCATGTCCTTTGCTTTATAGAAGCTTCTCAGTTTCAGGAGGTCCCATTTATTTATTGTTGCTCTCAGTGTCTGTGCTACTGGTGTTGAATTTAGAAAGTGGTCTTTAATGCACATGCATTGAATGCTATTTTCCTCTTTCTCTTCTGTCAACTTCAGTGTGGTTGGATTTATATTAAAGTCTTTAATTCATTTGGACTTGAGTTTTATGCATGTGAATAGATATGGATCTATTCTCATTCTTCTACATGTTGACATCCAGTTATGCCAGCACCATTTGTTGAAGATGCTTACTTTTTTTATGGTATAATTTTAGATTCTTTGTCAAAAATTAGGTCTTCATAAGTGTGTGGATTGATATCCATGTCTTTGATTCAATTCCATTGGTCAATCTCTCTGTTTTTATGCCAATATCAAGCTATTTTCATCACTGTAGCTCTTTAATAGAGCTTGATTTCAAGGATAGTAATGCCTCTGGAAGTTCCTTTATTATACAGGATTGTTTTGGCTATCCTGTGTTTTTTCTTTTACTATATGAAGTTGATTATTGTTCTTTTAAGGCCTGTGAATAATTATGTTGGGATTTTGATGGGGATTGCATTGAATCTATAGATTGCTTTTATTAGGATTGCCTTTTTTTATTATGTTGATCTTACCTATCCAAGAACATGGGAGATTTTTCCATTTTCTGGTATCTTCTTCAATTTCTTTCTTCAAAAATTTAAAGTTCTGGTTCAATAGGTCTTTCACTTCTTTGGTTAGTGTTACCCCAAGATACTTTATGTTATCTGTGGCTATTGTGAAAGGTAATATTTCTCTGATTTCTTTCTCAGATTTTTTTATCATTTGTATATACTGAGGCTATTGATTATTTTTTGAACTGATCTTGTATCCTGCCACATTACTGAAGGTATTTATCAACTGTACAAGTTCCCTGGTAGAGTTTTTGGGGTCACTTATATATACTATCATATCATTTGCAAATAATGAAAGTTTGACTTCTTCCTTTCCAATTTGAATCCCCTTGATCTCCTTTTGTTGACTTATTGCTATAGCCAGAACTTCAAGAACTACGTTGAATAGATATGAAGAGCATAGACAGTGTTGTTTTGTTCATAATTTTATTGGAATCATTCTGAGTTTCTCTTCATTTAATTTGGTGTTGTCTATTGGCTTGCTGTATATTGCTTTTATTATGTTTAGAAATGGTCCTTATATCCCTGATATCTCAAAGACCTTTATTATGAAGGGGTGTTCAATTTCGTCAAATGATTTTCAGCATCTAATGGGATGATCATATGGCTTTTTTCATTCAGTTTATTTTTGTGGTGTATTACATTGATAGATTATCATATGTTGAACTATTCCTGCATTTCTGGGCTGAAGCCAACTTGATCATGGTGGATAAGTTTTCTGAGGTTTTCTTGGATTCAGTTTGTCAATATTTTATTGAGTATTTTTGCATCTATGTTCATGAGTGAGATTTGTCTATTATTCTCTTTATTGGTTGATTCTTCATGTGATTTCAGTATCAAGGTAACTGTAGCCTCATAAAAAGAATTTGGAAATGTTTCTTCTCTTTCTATTATGTGGAACACTTTGAAGATTATAGGTATTAACTCTTCCTGGAAGTTATGGCAGAATTTTGCACTAAAATCATCTGAACCTGGGCTTTTATGTTGTTGTTGGATGGCTTTTGATGATAGTTTTATTTACTTGAAGTTTATAGTTCTATTTAAATTGTTCACCTGGCCTTTATTTAATTTTGGTATATGGTATCTATCCAGAAAATTGTCCTTTTTTTTACATTTGCCAATTTTGTGGAGTACAGGTTTTTGTTGTATTACTTAATGATTGTCTGAATTTCCTTGGTGTTTGTTGTTATGTTCCCTTTTTTATTTCTGATTTTGTTAATTTGGATGTTCTCTCTCTGCCTTTTGATTAGTTTTGATAAAGATTTTTCTAGGTTATTGATTTTCTCAAGGAACCAGTTCTTTGTTTCACTGATTCTTTGTATTGTTTACTCTGCTTTTATTTTATTGATTTTAGCCCTCAATTAGATTATTTTCTATCTCATATTTTCCTGAGTGAGTCTGCTTCTTTTTGTTCTAGAGCTTTCAGGTGTGCTTTTAATTCACACATGTGAGCTTTTTACAATTTCTTCAAGTAGGAACTTAGTACTATGAACTTTCCTCTTAGCTCTGCTTTCAGAGCATCCCATAGATTTGGGTACATTTTATCTTTATTTTCATTTAATTCTAGGAAGTCTATAATTTTTTTATTTCTTCATTGATCCAGCAGTGGTTCAGTAGTTCAATTTTCATGAGTATAGGCTTTCTGAGAATAATGTTGTTGTTAAATTCTAACTTTAAACCGTGATGATCTGAGAAGATACAGTGGGATACTCCAGGTTTTTGGATCTGATGAGATTTGCTTTTATACCTGGTATGCGTTTAATTTTAGAGAAGTTTCCATGAGGTGCTGAGAAGAAGGTCTATTCTTTTGTGTTTGGGTGGAATGTTCTGTAGATGTCTGTTTAGTCCATTTGAGTCATGACATCTGTTATTTCTCTGTTAAGTTTCTGTCAGGTTGACCTGTCCAATGGCAAGAGTGGAGTGTTGAAGTCTTCTACTATTAGTATGTGGCATATGATGTGCAAATTAAGCTTTAGTAATCTTTCTTTTACTTATGTGGGTGCTCTTCTATTAGGGACATGGATGTTCAGGATTGAGAATTAATCTTGATGGATTTTTCCTGTTATGAGTATAAAGTGTCCTTCTCCATCTCTTCTAATTGATTTTAGTTTGAAGTCTACTTTGTTGGATATTAGGATAGTAAGAAACCTGCATGTTTCTAAGGTCTATTTGATTGCAAGATCTTTTCTCAACCCTTTACTCTGAAGACATGTCTGTCTTTGAGGTTGAGGTGTATTTCTTTTATACAGCAGAAAGCTGGATCCTATATTTTGTATCCATTCCCTTAGCCTGTGTCTCTTTCTAGGTAAATTGAATGCATTGAAATTAAGATATATTAATGACCAATGGTTGTTAATTCCTGTTATTTTTCAGTGGTACTATGTGTGTGTCTGTTTCCCTTCTTTGGGTGTTTCTGGTGGTAGGCTCTCTGTTGCCTGTGTTTTTGTGCATGCAGTTAGCTTTCTTGGGTTAGGGTTTCCTTCTAATACTTTCTAGAGGGCTGTATTTGTGCATACATATTGTTGAAATATGGATTTTTCATCGATTATCTTTTTTCTCCAATGATGATGATTGAAAGCTTTGCTGGGTATATGAGTCTAGGCTTGCATCAGTGGTCTCTTAGTGTCTCCAGCACATCTGCCCAGAATCTTCTGGCTTAGATGGCTTCCATTGAGAAGTCAAGTGTAATTCTTGAAAGATCGACCTTTATATGTTACTTGACATTTTTCCTTCGTACCTATTAATATTCTTTCTTTATTCTGTGTGTTTTGCATTTTGGTTATTGAATGGCAAGTGTTGAAGGAGGGCCTGCTTGTTTTTTCCAGCTGCCCAACTAGCTTAGCCCTGAAATAACCACACAGAAAAATTCCCAGTGTCTGTCTCTTGCAGATCCATGGTGTCTCTCTGGCTCCACTCTTCCTTCTTCCAGCATTCAGTTCTGTCCTCCCTGCCTACCTAAGTTCTGTCCTGTCAACAGGCCAAGGCAGTTTCTTTATTCATCAGTGAAAATGACAGCACACAAAGGGGACATCCACATCAGGCAAGGGGACTTTTTTTTGATCCAGTCTATTTGGTGTTCTGTAAGCTTCTTGTACCTGTTTGGTTAAATGCATCACCTGAGCCCCTAACATCCTCATCCAAAAAAGTCTGGACTATTTGGCTGGAGGCTTCATCTCAGTCCCCTGGCAACCATTTTTGAATGTTGGGTTCCAAGCTCCATTTCAAAGCTTCCTCCCCTGGGAGTGGCTGCAGTCCAGACTTCACCTCCAAGAAAGCCCACCAAATGATGACCACTCCTGAGGGAGGGTCAAGACCACTTTCACAGGCTATTTAATCTGTCCCCCATAGAATGAACATGTAATCTCACCTTTTCCCTCTCTGTTGGTTGTTCTGGTTCTCCTTCCCTCCCCCATGATTTTCCGGGGGCCACCTGGTAGTGATGGCATCCATTAAACCTGGGCATCTTCTAATTTGGTCCAATTTGGTCTGATTGGGATTATTGTGTCATTGGAGTGGTTTGTCGGTCAAAAAATACTTAACAGTACCTTCATAGGAATATCTTTCTTTTGGTTGGGAAAGTTTTCTTTTTTGATTTTCTTGAATATATGTTCTGTGCCTTTGAGCTGGAGTTCGTCTCCTTCTTCTATCCCTATTATTCTTAGGTTTGGTCTTTCCATGGTATCCCAGATTTCCTTAATCTTTTGTATTAAGAATTTTTTGGATTTAATGTTTTCTTTAACCAATGAATCAAGTTCCTCTATAGTATCTTAAACACCTGAGATTCTCTCTTCCATCTCTTATATTCTGGTGGTTATGCTTGACTCCATAGTTTCTGTTCATTTTCTCAGATTTTACCCAGACTTTCCATATCCAGAATTCCCTCAGTTTATATTTTCTTTATTGCCTCTATTTCAGTCTTCAAGTCTTGAATTGTGTGCTTCATCTGTTTGATATTTTTGGTTTTCCTGTGTTTTTTTAGGGATTGATTAATTTCTTCCAATATTTTGTCTTCTCTTCCATTTATTTGAGTTTTCATTTCCTCTTTAACGGTCTCCATCATCTTCATAAAGTTACATTTAAAATCATTTTCTTCTGCTTCTTCTGGGTTAGGAGCATCAAGTCTTCCTGTTGTATGACCACTGGATTCTGGTGCTACCATGTTGCTTTTTAGGTTGTTGTATGAATTCTTGCATTGGGACCTACCCATCTCTTCCTTCAATTGATACCATCAGTGTCTTTGCATGTTGTGAGGAGGCTGTATGTTGGTTTTCGCCTGCTCAGCTCCAAAATAATCAAACAGAAACTATATTATTTAAATCACTGCTTGGCCCATTAGCTTTAGCTTCTTTTTTGCTAACTCTTACATTTTAATTTAACCAATTTCTTGTAATCTGTGTATCACCACGTGGCTTTGGCTTACCAGGTAAAGTTCTCTCTGTCTCCAACAGAGCTACATGGCTTCTCTCTAACCCTGCCTCCTTTCTCCCAGCATTCAATTAATTTTTACTGCCTACCTCTATTGCCTATGCAGGCCCAAGACAGTATTTTTTATTCATTAATGGTAATCATAGCATACAGAGAGGAATCCCACATCACCTCCCTTTTCTGTTTAAATAAAAAAGGAAGGTTTTACCTTTAACATAGAAAAATTACATATACCAAAACAGATATCAAGTAAGAATTACAATTATAATATTTACATCTACTTTATCTTTTATCATAACTAAGGTAAACTATAATTATAAATACTAATTCTTCAACCCCATCAAAGATTCCAGAAGGATATAGTATCATCTAAATAAGCAATAAGTTCATTGGAAGCAACTTCCAAAACTCTAGAATTGACAGAGACATTTCCCTTCCTGGATAGTCACCCAAAGTTTTTCTGTACCATTGGGGCATCCATCTTCAGTGTACTGGCTAATAGTATTTCCATGAAGCAGGAAATTTCAAAGACAGTTCCACCTATACTGGCAGTTTGTCAGTCACTTTCTTCTCTGTCCTGAATGTGTCTGGTAGACTCATTTGTGTACCAGGAACCCTGAAGGACAATCTCACCTTTAGGCAAGTTCAGCAATCATTTCTCTGTGGGTCTTGCATGCCAGTTCACATATCATACCATCCAAAATCCAGGCAAGATCAGTTTCTTGCCCCAATGGCCAACCAACTCCATAAGGAAATTCTTTGATGCCCATCTTCCTCTTGAAGTAGAATGGTGCTGACAGGAGCAGATGTGTCTCACTGTCATGAAAAGTCCTAAATTACTATAGCATTTTAAATGCCATATTCTGTAGTCTTTGAAAGATTTGAAGAATACCTAGCTATCTGAAATACATCTCTGTACATATACAAAATTAACTAACATGACTACAAGTTTGACTATTATAGATGGCTATCTATTCACATATATTTCTTAATTGTACATTATATTTTTAAATGAGCTGGACAAACATAATACCTTATTCAATATCAGAAATACATATATGCAGTATAACAAAATTGTCCTTAAATTTGTATCAAGAAACCAAGATCCATACCAATGAAAATCTCTATAGAATATCCCCCATTAAATATAAACAAACATTTATACACAATATTTGGGAATATGAGCATAGTTCTCTCCAAACTGCTTCCTGCTGTTTATTGGGCAAAATAATTTTTTGGTGTGTTCATGGCAACATTTCAGGGTGTCTTGGCCCATCAAACCACATTAGTCTGGAATCAATCCACAGGTTCTCATCCTCTGTAGAAACAAAAGAAGAACCTCTTTTCCAAAGCAACATATCCTTACACCCAAATTCTAAAGTCATGATACCTTCAAAATATATATGTTGGCTCAGTTTCACAGTCCCCAGAATCAAATATCTCTCTGCAGCCAAAAAATACAAAGAAAATCCAATAGTATACATAATCCAGAATCTCTTTGCATATTCCATCTTTATGTGGCTTATTTTTCTTTACTTCTTTTAAGCTATGGCTGTTTCTATTCTGTCTCTTTAAAGCCTTTGTTTCATTTTTATAAACCACTTACTTCCTTTTATAACTCCCAGTACTCTTTTTTTCTCTCTCCCAATTGTACATACATTTTTTAAAGACAGTGTCTCATTTAGCGATCTTTTATGTCTAAATCTGTCCTATTGTATATCTGTAATTCTTTACTTTCAAAGAGTGCTTCTTAAAATGCTAAGTGCTTCTTAAAAACTTAAGCTGCAGCATTACTAGGTTATATGTGGTCCTGCCTGCTTGCTCCATACAGTCCAACATGGTGGAAATCTGCTCACTGCCTCTGCAAGCTGTGCACATCACTCCAGTTCCAAGTATGCAGTAGGTCTATTTCAAGCCATTAAGCAGTTGTAGCACTCTGCTCACAAAACCCTATTTAAATGTTCCATAGCTGGACCTCCAGAAAGAGTCAGAGTTTATACCGGCAGCATGGTCCAGAAAGCTGGCATTTCAAAATGGCTTGGCTATTTTTCTGCTACTGCTGAATCAGGAAAACCTCTCTTAAAGGAGCTGTGCCTCTACTTGTTTCTAGCAAACAGAGCTCACCCAAGAAAATGCAGCAACCAAACCATGCTTAACTCTGTCCTTTTGTGTCTCGGATTCCTTTTTAAGCTTTTTCAGGTTTTACATGGATTTAATCTGGCCATGTGGGTGCCAATTTGTTGTGAGGAGCCCACTTGTTGGTTCCTGTATACTCAGCCCTGAAATAATCACAGAGAAACCATATTATTGAAATCACTGCTTGGCCCATTAGCCCTAGCTTCTTATTTGCTAACTCTTACATTTTAACTTAATGCATTTCTAGTAATCTGTGTATTGTCATGTGGCTGTGGCTTACCAGGTAAGGTTCTGTCTGGCTCCAGCAGGGCTACATGGCTTCTTTCTGACCCTGCCTCCTTTCTCCCAGCATTCAATTTAGTTTTCCCAGCCTACCTCTATTCCCTGTATAGGCCCAAGACAGTTTCTTTATTCATTAATGGTAATCATAGCATACAGAGTGGAATCCCACATCATTTGTGTCTCGGTCCAATCCTTGCAGTTGCTGTCTGTGTCTTTGGGAATGTTCTTAGTCTGGTCTGTACTGTAAATGTATGTGTCTCAGGGAGCCACTAAGGTGTCTCTTAGCCTGCTCTCATTGTCTGTTCCCCTGGTCCTCTCTCTTGGTCCTCTCTGTGTAGTTGTAGCTTGTGTTTTAGCATTTCTCTGAGGTTACGGGTGATGGAGGTTTTGGGGGCAGAGTGGTGCTTGGAGCTTTCAGGGTCTGATGGATGGCGTGGGGTGTTGGATCAGATTATCTGCAGGAAACTCACCTTCTCTCGGGCTATAAAATCCATGGCAGGTGCAGGAGGGGCCAAGGGTTTTGCTACACTATTGAGGGCCTAGAGAGTGAGGTGTTTCACCAGATGGCTTGTCACTCATCTCTTGGTTCTCTCTATGTAGTAGCACATTGTGTTTCAGAGTTCTACTGAGTTGTGGGAGTATAGGCATGTTTGGGGGCAGGGTATGACCTGTAGCTTGCAGGGTCCAATAGATGGGACAGGTGTATAGGGTCAGCCTACCTGCAGTAAAATCTCCTTCTGGCTGGCTAGAGAAACTGAGATATCTGGGGGAGGGGCCTGGGGTTTTGCTCCACTATAGAGGGCCTAGAGAATGGGGTATCCTCCTGGGTGGCTAGTCATTCACCTCTTGGTCCTCTCTGTAATGTAGCAAGCTTCATTTCAGAGTTCCAGTGGGGTATCAGGAGGATAGGTGAGTTTGGGGTGGGGGAGTTATAAAATTTCAAGTGCCAGAATACAGAAGAAACTGTATTTTCTTGTAAAGTTGACAGAAAAATTTGGCAAGTATACTGTGATTAGTGAGGAAATTTCAGTTTATATACTCTGAGTAGAGTGAATAAGAAGAAAATTTCTATACGTACATTTTTAGTTAATTTATTTGCAAAAGAAAAAGAAAAATCTCATAAGTTCATCTTTATTTTTTTAAGAAAAGTAAAGTATACTAAGAATTAAAGTAATAGTTCGCTGCAGTAGGTTGCCCTCTTTTTTCTGTTTTCTGTTTTTGAGGAAGTGTCTTATTATAGTCTAGGCAGTCAGCAATTTGTCTTTAAGAATTATTTTTAATATATTCACACCTTCATTTACCATTCCAGATATTACCTATTCCTGTCATACATATTAATGACAGGGGAGTCACATTATTAGCAAAACCATCTCATTATTTCATTTAATTTTTGCTGGAATTATTTGTGTGCCTTCAAATCCCATGAACATTACCATTATGCATATCAATGTTTATATTTTAAATGAAGGAAATGAATTTGCTACAAATTGAACTCTGGGAGACAATCTGAGGGATTTTGGAAAGGTAAAATAATTTCATGTTTAGCCTTGGGGAAAATGCATTTAAAAATGTATACATTAGCTCTAAAACAAAGAAATTGTAGAGGCATGAAATTATGCCATCAGTGTAATTCTTCTTTTGATTTTATTTTGATATCATCAGAGGGTATGTGTGAGATACAGGCTAATATTCACAAATTCATTTTCCCTACTTTGAGCTTCAGAAACAACTTTTGGAGTTATACTTGAGGATTGTTTATATTATCATTTCTTCGAACATCTCTACAAATGAACAGAACTTGTGTCTCAACCTCTTTATGCTGAAAAAATGTTTGACTTGTTCAAACATAAATCTCCTTTTAAATTTTTAAAAATATGGTTCAGTAAGAGTCCAAACAAGTAACAAGCAACTTATCTGCTTTAATTTCTTAGCATTGTAGTATTTTGCTATCATGAACTGAATCAGCATTTTGACTCCTGATTAATCTATACATCAATGTATTCAGTTTTGGGGCAGTATTTTCTTATGCAGATTAGTATAAATTAATATAAATTTTCATTTACATTAGAATAAAGTCATACAAGATAACTTTTAAAATTGAAAAAACAATTGGGCATAGTTATTTTGGTATTATGATCTTATTGTGTTATTAATTGCTTTTTAGATTCTTATTTGCTATAAGTGTATTCATTTATGCTATATTTCATTCACAGTTCTTAGACTCGGGGGGATCCATGTTAAGGGTTTATTACAAAATATCCAGCATGAAGTGGAAAACAATAATATCAAATTCCTTGTTCAAAAAGTAGAAAGCAAACTCATGTTCTTTGTATGGGGGTCTCCCAATGTACAGCAGTTTTCAACAGGCTGTGCCATTTTTTGTTTTCAGCAGCTATGTAGATGGACTCCTGTATTGTCACTACCTTGCTAATGCTTACTACTATCTACTATCTTGTTATTAGAGGCATCACAATGGCTTTAAAAAATATTTGCTTCCGTTAAATTGGTTTGTCATTTAAATACTGGTCTTAATACTTGTTTATATATATCTAAGACACAATTTGCTAATTAGATATATGACATTTCACTTTCTTAATAATCTCTTTTAAACCACAGTGATTTATTATTTTGAGTAAGAAATACTTACATATTTTATTTTTTGCTGTTGTTGGCAGTAAGGTCACAATTAAACATTTAATGAAAATTAAGACTGAAACTTCATTTTATTTTTGTGTTCTACTAAGAGATTTTTGCTTAACTCATATCACAGAGAATTCCAACTACTGGTTCTTCTATCAGTTTCCTAGATTTAACACTTTTATATAAATCTATCATTCATTTTTCATCAGATTTTGAGCTTAGCAGCAGGAAGTGATCCAGCTTCAGTCTTTTCTATGTACACTTGAAGTTCTAACCATTTTTTTCATTGTTAAAGCTATCATACATAATGTAGCTCTGTGAACTTGTTTTATGAAATTGTTCACAACATTTTAAAGCACTGTTGCTATGCTATCATGTGGTAAACTGGGCTGAAATCCATTTCTCCACTCCTATTCTTCAGTTACTGATTTATAAAAATATTTCAATCTGTGAGCAAAATGGGAATAAAAATATCTTAACAAGATATCGACAGAGATATGAAGTTACAAACTATGTCTCATATCATTTAACTCAATCTTCGTTAAAATTAAAATTGAAACTAAGACAAAATTGTTATAGTCTTATGAATTGTTATATAAAATACTTGTTAGTCAATTATGAACTGATACTTAATTGTAACTTTATTTGCATGATCCTTATATTATGATTCTCCTGCTTTACATAACTCTCCAATATTCCATATAGCTATGAAAAAGTTGTCAGCTTGATGAGGTGGAGTGGTATTCAAAACTGCTAGAATTTTCTTTTGACATATTTACTCATTATTAGAACAATAGTTTTTGACAGTAATCTGTATATTTGTGTGGTATAGTATGATGTTTTGACATATGTTGACAGTGTACAATGACTAAATAAAGTTAATTAAAATTTCATCACTACATACACTTACTTTTCTGTGGTTAGAACATTTGAAATCTGTTTCCTTGACAATGTGAAATATATATCACAATATTATTTGGCATTATCACTAGTCTATGCTTACTCCTATAAATAGACTTTGTACCCATATAAAAATTCCCTTTTCTTAAGTGCCATTAAACTTTTAATTAAAGTTAGGAACTAAAACTTCATTTTATTTTAGTGTTTATCTAAGAGACTTATGATTATCCCTTGTCACAGTTTCTATCTCAGGCGTTCCAAGCACAGTTCTATAAATTAAGCCCTTAGATTCTGAATATTAAGATAAATTATACATTATTTGTGCCTGGCCTTTTAGTAGCATAATGACAGATTTTTTCCTTTAAAAAATTGAATAGCAAACCATTTTTAATAGATAACATATATTCTTTACATACACAGGTTGATGGACACTTAATTTGCTTCTGTATTTTAGTTACTATTGATAATACTGCATCAAAGACTGAAACGCATGTATCTCATTGTCTTATTGACTTCAAACGTTTTGTGTATATATGAAAAATTTTGCATTGGATTATATAACAATTTTAGTTTTTGTTTCATAAGTAGCCTTCATTTATCATGGCTGTATTAATATATGCTCTCACCAAAATGCTCCAAGGGTTGTGGTATTCCAAATATTTGGGGGATCTCATTAATACTCATCTTTCAAATAACAGAAATCTTTGCTGAAAACATATACAGATGAGCAATATTGATTATATTTAGGAGGTTTTATATATACGTGTGTGTGTGAGTAAAACAATAATTTAAAAAGTAGTCATGAATTTGAGACAGATTGGGGATATATGGAAATAGCTAGAAGGAGAAAGAGAAAAGAGGAAATGATGTAATTATAGTACATATATAAAATACTCAAAAATTAAATTAAGTGGTTATGCTTATTGGTACAAAGTGATATCTGTTGTAGTTTCAGGATACACTTTCCTAATTAAAACTGATTATGAATATTAAACTTATATGAAAAAAGTTTGAGACATGTCCACTTTGTAATTGGAAGGTCTTCTTTTTTGCTACTATACTGAGTTCTTTATATAGTTTAAATATTATTTCTGTATCAGATATTGCTTTGCAGAAATTTTTGTTTTGATATAATTAGTTACTTTTGTATAATATTGTCTGTTATACCTGTTTCTTATGTCATCACTGAGAAAGTTTGCCAACCCAATGCTGTATAATATTTCCCTTCTTTAACTTTTTCTTTTAAATTCATTGTCTTAGATCATAGTTAAGTCTTGAATACATTTTTCAACACAGTGAGATAATAGTACAAATTAACATTTTTCTCTATATTAATTTATCTAAATAAAATCAGGTATCTGTTGAATATGTAAGGAATTCTTTAAACATTTCTAAGACTTTGGTATTACATACACAAAATAAACACATATATTTATATAATTTGTTTTGTATCTGATTATGGAAAAATACCAAGTTAAAGTAGATAAGGAAAGAGAACTCTTGAAGCTTACCATGTTTCTCCAATTTTATTTAGTTTTATTTTCATTTATTATTAAATATTAATGCATGTCAAAATTTATTTTAAAATATATAAATATATATAATGGATCATGTGACTTTTGATAAGAAAATAATGCTGTAAAAATTATTTTTCTCTAAATTCAGTGCATCACTGTTTTAATATGTACAAAAAATTTTCATTGAGGAAATATGTTTTAAATGAAAGTAGTAACAAAAATCAGATGAATATTTAGGGAAATTATTGTTAATATTTTTCTCACTCCCAATAAAAATATGAGAAATAATTATGGATGATGTAATTCAGGTTTTAAGTGTGTACAGAGTACATAGTGTTATCATGATTAGGGGAAAAATGGAGTCATGACAAAGGAAAACTTTTCAAATACTCCTCTTAGACTTTCAGGCAATTTATGAAGTCTTACATCATAAAAAGTCTCATATGAGGTTAAAGTTTAGATCAGCCCTAGAATTTTTTAACATTTATTTCTTAATGAATATGCATATTTTCAGTATTATCACTTTTAATTGCGAAAACAAAAGAGTAAATGAATCCTTTGCATTTACCTAATGGCCATACATGAAGATGTCAAATATTATGTGAATTTTTTTTATCAAAACAAGTCTAAATTATATCTGGGACAATTTTCTCATAGCTGAAGAAAAACCTCAAACAGTTTGAACTCTTGTGCAATATACTGAACAAAAGTACTCTTTGTTGAAATTTATGAAATGAGATAACCTAGCTAAAACACTAATCAAGGACTAATGCAGCAATAATAAAGGACTCAACATAAAATAAAGTTCCATTGGCATTAACTGTTTTTAACTGTTCTTGTACAAATACATTTGTTATTTCTCCTTTTTATTTTATATCTATTTATAGAAGGAAAGATGATGCACCATTTCCTGAACAATTGGTGAATATTATTTTTCTATTTTTTATGTACATTCATTTTTGTTTTCACTTTCTAACTAAAATGTTTTACATAATGCATTTGTTGATTCTAACTATTTTTGGTCTTTTCCTTTACTAATAGGATTTCAATTTAATGTCTGAAATACTTTGAAGGACTATAATTCAAAGTATGCACAGGAATCTTCAAAGAATATCAGGAAAAGCCCTTAACTGAGGCAAGGTAACTCACTGTTTTGAGATGCATAAATTTTCTGGAGAGAAGAAAAAAATCCAGTCACTACCTTCTTTTTAAATAGAGCATATATTTTTATCTCTTCCAATGTCATTGTTTGCAACATAATTTGTCAACCCTTTCTTTTTCAATGACCCACCATTACAAGCACAGATTAATATTCATATTAGTTCGTTAGGATATAATAAGAAAATAGTTTAGATTGGCTGTTTCTAGGAGCATATGTATTATAAAGAATAGAAAAAATAAAATTTCAAGATAAAGGAAAAAGAAGATTTAATGTTTGGTGAGAACTTGAACTTGTTTTTTAAATGGCCTTTTATAAGGGTAGAGTTTTTATAACATCACTACTTTCCCAAAACCCAATCTTCTAATACTATTATATGAAATATTAAGTTTTAACATGAATTTGGGGTAGCAATGCATATAATGTATAGCAGTATACTTCTTTTCTGTGGCACTTTCTCTTAATAATTAATGTTTTTTTCCTCAAATTCTTTTAGCATCCAGGCATTCTTACACAATGTAAGTCTTCAATCCCATATGACCTTGTATCATTCATTTATTTTAACTGTGTCAGATTATTATTACTAATCATATTTTAAATTCCTTAAAGAGAAGATCTTTATCTTGTAATGACTTTGAGTTTTTGACTAAATGTTTTCAATGTTTATTTATTGAGCTGTGTGACCTTAGAATTAGCACTCTAATAATAATTTTTACTTTAAAGAATTATGTCAATAGAGCTCTTATAAGATAGAATATATATCGGTTCATAGGTAAAGTTACCATGAGTTAATTTGAAGTAGAAAATTATATATAGCCACATTTGTTTAAATGATATTTTTCTGTATGTATTTTGCCTTGAATATGATTTTCTTGAAAGATGAGGGAATAGTGAATTACTTTGACTCTTTATATCATCTGAAAATTAGACTGAACCTTTTAACGTCTTCGAAATACTTCTGAAAACCTTGGTTTCCTATTTTCTTTAAGGATAGGTTGCCAAGTGAAACGAATGCAAAAAAAAAAAAAGTATCATGAAATTTTCATACCTTTGCAATTGTTTGGTAGCTTGGAGCTATTGAGATTCTAGTAACAACACATATGTCTATTAAGAAAGTGATGACATTTGAAACTACTTTTTCCTTTTTACAACATGTAGTAAATTAAATTTGATATATTAGACTTGTAATAAACCACACGTTTTAATCATTTTTCTATGTATACAGTTTTCTGAAGCTATTTTCTATTTCTGCCACCTTATCAGGAAAAGAAACAGCTCAATTCAGTTTTTTCCTAAGAGTTGTTCGAAGTCTACTATTAAGGAATATGACTTTTAAAAGATAGAGTTGCATATACTTTCAGTATTTTTCAGACCATTGGGTCAGCCAATATTTAATATTTTAATCAGGATTCAAAACACAAGATAGGATACTTTCTATGAACCATTAAATTCTATTTCATATATTTATTAGAGAAAAATAAACCAGGAAATATTATTTTTGAGTTAAAATTTACTACAAACTCAGGTAATCATTATAATAATAACCCTTAAAAATCTAATTGTTTCACTAAAAAAATTGATCACATAAGCTTGACTTTTAAAAGAAGTTTCATTTTCTCTCTTGTGAAATTTATGAACTTGCAATGCTTATATTTGAACCTTTGGCAACTTTTGTTTGAGTACGATAAGCTTGTACTCACAATTCAAGATTAAGGCTCACAAAAATATTGTTTGAGACTTTGCAACTTACTTTGCAAAGCTGGAGTTACAATCTGCTTATTTTTCTGTGTTTTCATATAATTTCTACTATCTTATACAAAAAAGTGAAGAATAAATGACTTGGTGCTGTTTTATAACTTTCCCAGTAGTCTGATGCTATTTGGTGTAAAACAAAATGAAATGTTTTCATTTTAAAAGCCATTGCTCAAAAGGCTCATTATTGAATTCAGAAGTTACTCCCAATAATTTATCTTCTTCTTTTCTGATTTTGTTCCTCTGATCTCCTTTTATTGTCTTATTGCTCTAGGTAGTATAATGGTCTGTACTGTCCCTTTAAGAGATATGCCCTGCCCCTTCTACCCACCCCACCCCCATCCACTGCTGAGGTAGGCATCCTTCTGCTTCTAGTCTGAGGTCTCTTCCTTTCTGGCTTTCTCTCTCTTGAAGAGGCAGCTTCCCCTCTCTCCCTTCTCCCCACTTCTCCCCTTTCCACCTTTCTCTCTGTTTCTCTCTCTCTGCCTCTCTCTGCTTTTCTCCCTTCTCCCCTTCCCTTCCATAACCCAATTTGCCTGTATTTCTGTAGCAATGTTTATAAGTGAGATTGGTCTTTAATCCTATTTCTTAGTAGTGCCTTCATTTGGTTGTGGTATCAGGGTAACTGGTCTTATAAAAAGAGTTTGACAATGTTCCATCTGTTTCTATTGTGTGGAACAATTTGAGGAGTATTGTTATTAGTTCTTCTTTGAAAGGAATGTAGAATTCTGTGCTATAACAACACAATTTTTATTCTGTCCTGGGCTTTTTATTCTTGGAAGATTTTAAAGATTTTTTCTATCTCCTCAGTGGTTAAAGGTCAATTTAATTTCCTTATCTGGTCTTGATTTAATTTTGGCAAGTGATATATATCCACAAAATTGTCCATTTCCTTTAAATTTTCAAATTTTGTCTAGTACAGGTTTTTAAAGTATGACCTGATGATTCTCTACATTTCTTCAGTGTCTGTTGTTACAGTCCCCTTTTCATTTCTGATTTTGTTAATTTTGATATGCTCTCTCTGCCTTTTGGTTAACTTTGATTTATCTATTTTATTGATTTTCTTGAAGAACCAACTCTTTGTCTCATTGATTACGTGTATTGTTTTCTTTGTTTCTATTTTGTTGATTTCAGCTCTCAATTAGATTATTTCCTGTCATCTAGTTCTCCAGGGTGGGTTTGCTGCTCTTTGTTGTAGAGCTTTCAAATGTTCTGTTAACTCACTGGTGTGGTATTTTTCCAGCTTTTTATGTAGTAATTTATTGCTATGAACCTTCCTCTTAACACCACATTATTTGTGTCACATAAGTTTAGGTATGTGTGTGGTCATTTTCATTGAACTTCAGGAAGTCTTCAATTTTTTTCTTTATTTCTTCCTTGACACTTTGGTGGTTTAGGTGAGCATTGTTTAATTTTCATATGTTTGTGTGCTTTCTGAAATTCATTTTGGTATTTAATTCTAATTTTATGCCATGGTGATTTGGTAAGATACATGGGGTAATTCCAGTTTCTTGTATCTGTTGATGTTTGTTTTGTTAGCGAGTATGTGGTAAATTATAAACATGTTTCTATGGGGTGCTGAGAAGAAGGTATATTCCTTTAAATTTGATGGAATGTTCTATAGATTTCTGTTAAGTCCATTTGAGTCATAACATCTGTTATTTCCCATATTTCTCTGTTAAGTTTCTGTCTGGCATACCTGTCCAGTGGTAAGAGTGGGGTCTTGAGGTCACCCACTATTAGTGTATGGGGCTTAAGGTGTGATTTAAGTTTTAACCCCCGTAGAGCAGACACTGAGAGAAACAATTAGAAATTGGGACTTCCTGAAACTGAGAGGCTTCTATAAAGCAAAGGACATGGTCAACAAGAAAAAATGGTAACCAACAGAATGGGAAAAGTTATTCACCAACCCCACATTGGACAGAGGACTGATCTCCAAAATATGCAAAAAAAAACTCAAGAAGCTTGACATTACAAGAACAAATAATCCAATAAAAATATGGTATAGACCTAAACAGAGAACTCTGAACAGACAAGTCTCAAATGGCTGAAAGAAAATTAAGTAAAAGCTCAATATCCTTTGCCATAAGAGAAATGCAAATTAAAAACATCTCTAAGATTCCATATGATACTTGCTACAATGACGAAGATCAAAAACAGTGAAAACAGCTTATGCTATAGATGATGTGAGATAAGGGGAACACTCTTCCTCCATTGCTTATCAGAGTGCAAACTTGTACAGTCACTTTGGAAATCAGCCTGGATATTTCTCAGAAAATTAGGAAACACTCTACCTGAAAACCCAGCAATACTACTTTTGGATATATATCCAAAGGATGCTCAATCATACCACAAGGCCAAGTGCTCAACTCTGATTATAGCAATATTATTTATAATATCCAGGACCTGGAAACAATCTAGATGCCCCTCAAACAAAGAATGGATAAAGAAAATGTGGTACATTTAAACAATGGAATAATACATAGTGGTAAAATTTAATGACATCTTGAAATTTCTGTGCAAATGGGTGGCTCTAGAAAAACCATATTGAGCGAGGTAACCTAGACGCAGATATACAATTTCGTATTCAGTCATAAGTGGCTTCTAGACTAATAAAAACTAACCTAGAGTCTACAACCCCAGACAACCTAGACAACAAAGCAGACTTTAAGAGATATATACATGGATCTACATAGGAAGTAGAAAAAGACAAGTTCTCTTGAGTAAATTGTGATGTGGAGGTTCACAGGATAGGTTAGAAGAAGGTGGCAGGAAGAGAGGGGAATGGAGAAAAAAGTATAGCTCAATAAAAACAATAAAAAGTATAAAGAAAAAAGACATGAAGATGAGAGGGGTATATGTTGCAGATTGAGAAGAGGGGTTGGAAGAAAAGAAAAGAAAATTCAATTTTAGAGAAAAGTAAAACTATTGGGAGAATGATAGTAAAAGAAATGAGAGAAAAGAATGGAGGTAATATGTCAAATGGCAAACTAATGTAAATGAAGAAATATAGTATTGAGGCTTTTTTTTACAAGGTCAAATTTCTTTGAATATTACTAACATGCAAAGACTGGAGAGCTCAGAACATATACCATTGCAAGTAAGAGAGTTCTGGCTTGCAAAACAGCTCATAATATATTTACATTAATTTTACACATAATTAGATAAATCTCTTATCTAACAACAAACTGAAACTTTTTCAAGCAATCTATGCAATCTGTCCATTTTTCATGCAAACAAGCACAAATGAGTACAATTTAGAAAGTAGTATTCTGTCTCTACCATATAAATTTTTCATCCCGTAAGAATCTGGTTATATTAGTTTATCAGAAAACCTACATTTATCATAATGAAAATATTATACAGATCATAGGTAAAATATTAGCTTGTTAAAAATTCATTCTTCTCAAGGAGGCATAATGATTTACTGATCACTGACCTGTAACTAATGGATTATGTTTTAAGATTATATAAAACAGTCTAGATTTGTTTCCTCATTGTGCCATTGTCCAGTCACATGTTGTTACTTAAATCATCAAAATTTAAAATAAATTCAAAATTTACTTCCTCAATTAAAGTAGCGCTAAATCAAGTGCTAAAATAAAGCTGTGTCCAGTGATTACTGTACTGGAACATTTAGAGTCAGAAATTTAGTCTAATTAATAAATTGTTCTATTTTAAATAGTATTTACAGAAGAAAGTTAAAACAAAATTTAAAGCTCAATGGTGACTATGATGAACAACAGACATTTTTGGGGGAGCTGTTGTAAAGGATAATGGGCATGAGTTAAGAATGAGATAATGCAGGGCATGAATAAGAATTTAACTCTGTTTCCACATCATGCTTGCAATGTGTATTTAGCTTAGATAAGTTATTAAAAATATTAAGAAGTTTTGAGCTTAATATGATCTGGCATTTCACATGTCTAACTCATGGACAAATTATAAGCATACCTTTATAGTTAAGGTACATTAATAAATATTATAAAAGTATCAATTTCTGTTGAAAGGCATTCATATTCAATATATAATTTTGGAAAATTTCTAGAACTGCATAAAAAAGAGTTTCATTACTAACATTTAAAAGAGGCAAGAACATTTTCAAATTTATCATTTTAATGTTGTTATTTCTAAAATATGGTTTTTTGTCAAAACACTACATTGCGACAAGCTCTTATAACTGTTATACACAATCTTTAATCCAAAAAACTTCTTCCATAAACATTTTAGTATGGCAATAACATTTTTAATTACATGTTTCACAAGTTGCTGATCCACTGAAGATTCTTTTGAAGTGTAATAAAATTCACAAAATATAGTTAAAAAATTAGAAATGCCTTCATATATACCAGATCCTTTTCATTGCAAATTTAGTTACTCGTCTAAATACAGATAATATCTGTATTTTAATTAATGTGTTGATATACATGAAAGTGCTAGTGCTGATGTTACAGGTCATGAGTAAAATGGTAAAAAGAAACTAGAGGATTTTATCTTAAATATTGATATGATTAGATCTGTTTTCTAGTGCCCATTTAGAAAAAGTCATTAATTTGTAGATATAGCATAACTCATAAACAGAGGAGAATGATGAAATGATAGAGTCATAAGCTTATGTAATGGCACATTGGAAAAATAGTCACAATTATGTGCTCCATAAAATGTTTTGTATTCATTGGCATGTTTAACTATTAAGACCTAGGATACTTAACAATAGTTATTAAGTTAAATGCTGTTGATAGGTAAATGAACTTATTTAGTAATAATAAACTTAAACAAATCTCAGTTGTGGGATTTTTCTGGAAAACAAAAATAACCAGAGAATATATTGGAGAGATACTGTGCAAGAATAAGGACCTGCATTTATAGATTCAGCATTTATAAAATAAATGGTGGTATGTATATACAAACCACAGCACTGTGGAAGACCAAAACAGGGGAATCCATGGGACAATGGTGGTCTCCATTGTCAGGAAAGGACTTTGAAAGCTTGAAGTAGAGAGGAGTTAAGAAAGATACCAGGTATCCACATTTTTATGTGTACATATAGAAACAGACACACTGGATGGGGTGCAGGTATGTATGAGTAGCATTCATGCTTAAAAAATGAAAACAAAGATGACATTCTTAGCTTTTGAGTTTGTGGAATCTAGCAACACGATAAATCAATAAATGTTAAAACAATTTTTGGCTGTTGATGTTAAATCTATTTATCACATGGTGTTATTCCAACATAGAAGTTGGCAAGTAATAGCTTTTTGAGATTGCAAACTCTAGCCTGAGTTAAGGTATATAGTTTCTGGATCAGTGACATTTCAACCTCTCCACATCACTATAGTTCTTATCTGTCAATGAGTCTCTGAAGACACAGTTTCCTCCCAGGAGTACTCATCCACAATTCCCCAAATTTGACTCTAGATTAAATTATTTCTTACTCACTTTAAAAAATCGATCACTTGAAAATTTAATAAAAATAATCTGATAATATCTGTATTTTAATTAATGTGTTGATATACATGAAAGTGCTAGTGCTGATGTTACAGGTCATGAGTAAAATGGTAAAAAGAAACTAGAGGATTTTATCTTAAATATTGATATGATTAGATCTGTTTTCTAGTGCCCATTTAGAAAAAGTCATTAATTTGTAGATATAGCATAACTCATAAACAAATGATTTCAATTGCTTTGTCATGTCAATTAAATGTTCTTTTACAGTGATCTCTTTAGTGTACTATTTCTCTAGTGTCTCCCTTAGTCAACTGATTAAAAGGCATTCTGATTAAAAAATCCAGGTTTGTTGTCATTAACTCATCTGGATCACATGAAATTTGAGGCATCATTAAACTCACTATTTTTCAGTAGTATCCATGCTAGACTTTCTCTACTCTTCAGATTGTGAAAACTTCATATCTTGTATGATTATGTATTATGTTTCATATCATATAATGTATTTATAGTAGCCAATCAATTGCCATTCATCTTCATATGCCAATTACAAAAAAATTCATTTATATGTTCATGAAAATTTTGTATGACCTACTCTAAACATATAGCTTAATTATTTTTTCCATATTATGTTTTACAATTAACAAGTATCTGAAAACCAATGTCAAATTATAGCTTATACTCTGACATTAAAATGTTTTTTATTAACCACTAAATTGCCTTTGTTCTTTCTTCAAAAGTACATACAGCATCTGCCCTTTTCTCAGAGAAAATCAATAGAAAAACAGACAAAAAAATGAAATTTGAACAGGGATGAGAGTGATTTTCCATTTTCATAAACCATTTTACATTGTTTCTATTCAAAACAAAATTATTTCAAAATTACAAGGTATTTTACACCACGGAATTTTGAAGAAAAGGGAAATATATGTTCTGTTAAGACTAATTTTAAGTGGATAATAATATGCTCCTTTACTTTCCTAACAAGTGAGTACTCTCATAAGTATGCTTATGATAACATTGCTATTTGGTAAGATAATATAATAAAGAGTCCTAACTTGAAGAGAAGTATCATTTAACAGAGCTAAATATGTTAGAAAAATTACACAATGATAATTTGGCAGTAATAGTTCATAAATGATTTTCTAAAATGCTGTAGTACCCAACCTGTGATTTTAAAATTTCAAGTAAATGTTATAATATTTTCCATAAAAGCTATACTAGTTGCACTTTCACAAAATTTAGTGCAAATATTCAGTAGCACCAGCTTTATTCTTCAAATTTTTTACAATAACCACTTTAACAAATAGAAGTTGATACCTTATTGAATTTTTAATATCATTTTAACTATTGGTTAGTCATCCTGAACAGTTCTTTTTAAATTTTCATTTATACCCATTTTGTACACAGAGTGTATGTGTGTGTACATATGCATACACATACATTGATGCACTTGCAGATGTCAGAGGACAACTTGTGGGAACAAATTCTCTCCTGCCACCATCTGTGTACCAGGTATTGAACACAGGTAATTAAGGATGGTAGAAAGAACCCTATCTTTGTAAATCATCTTTCTGGCCTGCAAATTTTTTAATTTAAATGTTATAGAGAACTCTATATACAACTACACTATATTTATATCATTTATTTATACTCCTTCTCCTCCCCCTCAAACTGTTCCTGTTCTTTTTATTCAGTTTCAAATTTATGACATATATATGTCATAAATATCTATGGAAACATTCTAAGAAATATATATGTACAAATGTACATGTATACACACACACACACATGTTTTCTCCTCCCTAAACATTTGTCAACTAGTTCCTCATCTAGAGCTAAGGTTTCTGTTGAGTAGGCTCTAACTTCAGTTATACACTTGTTGCCCCCAAGTTAATAGTGCCACTATTTCATTATTGGGGATTGGTTACAGTTCTGGTCATTTTTTTGGTTTATAGGAATACAGCTGATTAAAACTCATGATTTATTTTTCTCTCTTATAAACTTGCACCATATCTTGTGAAATTAAGACTTCTAGGTTACATCCAGTTGGTTTATTCTAAATGCTATGTATGAATTGTGTAGTGCCTTTCACTTAGGAGTCAACCAAAAGCAATTTCTATGTCCTTAATTGTTTTAGAAATTTCTTGGACACCCCTCCATCCTGATCAACAATGGGAATGGAGGTTTTCCTTTGTGCTTAGATTTTTGTTACATAGTTCTTGAAATCCATGCGAAGCATTATCATCCCATGTCACATAATTCAATTACACACACATACAGCACATGTGTGATGATGTAAGTCACAAAACAATCCCATACAAGTTCAGTATTATGAATAATAAAAAGGTTATTTATTTAAGGGGAAACCTCACAGATCACTGTCCTAGACAACAGTCTTCTGTGCGAACAGGAACAAAGTCTAGCTGCCTGAACCAGGAGCCAAAAGCAAGAGAGCGGGCACATGTTTACCACTGCATTTACAATATAAGAGACCATGCCTAAGTGGGCTGGTATCTTAAAGGCTATTGGCTGAAGGAGCAGAATGTTCTCCCACAGAACCTCCCCCTTTTGTTTAAATAAGAGAGTTCCAAGCATAATAACACCAGGAAGAGATATAAAGTATAATTATAATTATAACCAGCATAAACAATATTAAGCAAGGAAATATACTAAATGTTTTAATAAATATTCTATCATAGGGAGTCTAAATCTTTTATACTAAATGGGTTGGCTAGGTCATAAGAATACAGTAACTATGACTATCTAATCTTTAACCCCATTGAAGACCTGAGAATGGAGATAATATTACTTGAACAGGCAGGAAGTACAATCAAGTAGCTTCCAAAGCAAGCAATATATGAGGGAGACAATTAGCTACCTGAGCAATTACACAAAGTCTCATTTTGCAACATTGAAGCAACCAACTTTGGCTAAGGCCTAGCATAACTGACAGACTGTTTTCAGAAGCAGGAAATTTTCCAAAATCATCTTACCCTGTCTTGGCAAGATATGGCAGTCCTGCTTATCCATTTTTGGATATTATGCAACTTGTCAATGGTTGAGGCATTTTCAGTTCATTGCACAAAGGCCAGTTTTGCCAAGAAGAAAACAAACTCCAAGTGGAGTGCCTTTGCTGCTCAACATTCTCTAGGGAATAGATTGGTGCTGTCAGAAGCAATCATGTCTCAGGTCAACAGAACCCTGTCCCAATCATATATGGTTTGCTTACCACCTGTATGTTTGTCACCATTGTGGATGAGCTATCATTTCTCCTTTTCAAGAAGTATCTCATTTTCAAAGAGAATCTTTACTAATTTTGATGGTAGCTATAGTCTTTATTCTCCTGTGGAAACAACAGTGAATCACCTTCCCCAATGCAGCACTTCTCCAGGTTTCCATTGTGAGGTCAACATATTGAAATACACTGGTTGATTCAATTCAGAAGTTTTTTTTTTCATTATCCAATGTCTCTTTGCTGCTGTTCTCCCTTTCTCATTAGCATTAAGAAAATTCAAGGTTAATAAAGAATTATGCAATTTATTTCTGGGGATATTTTCCATTCATTTCTGTTTGTTTAGCATATCCTTTATAGTTTGATTTAACCTTTCTATAACTGCCTGACCTGTAGGATTATTTGTATACCTGTAATATGCTTTATATTATAAGAAAAAAACTGTTTTATTTTCTTAAATATATATGCTGAACCATTGTCTATCTTTATTTGTGCAGGAATACTCTTGATGGCCATAACTTCTAATAAATGCATGTTTACTGAGTCAACCTTTTCTGAGCTCAAGGCAGTTGACCATTGAAAACCTGAATATGTGTCTATGGTGTGGTGAACATATTTTAATTTACCAAATTGTGTAAAGTTGAACACATCCATCTGCCAGATCTCATTCCTTTGAGTATCCTTTGGGATACTCCCTGCAGGCAATGGTGTTTGGTTATAGAAAGAGAAAGTAGGACATCTCTTCATAATCTTCTTAGCATGTTGACATGTAATAAACTCTTTATTTAAACCTTTGCTATTGACATGATATATTTTTATTAAATTCACAGGTCTGCAGAATACTTCCAATAAATAATTGATCAATTTCTGCATTACCTTGTGCTAGAGGAACTGGAAGACCCGTGTGTTATGCATATAGGACAAAACCTATTCCTGATTATGCCTTGCTCCTTGATGAACAATGAAGTGAATTCCATATCATCTGGTATAAATTCAGCAGTTTCAATATGCAAGATAACTCTTTCTGCATACTGTGAATCAGTAACAATATTGAGAAGTTCTTTAAAATCCCTTAGTACCATAAAAATACCATATAATTCTGCCTTCTGGACAGAATTATAAGGGCTTTGGTCCACCTTACTTAATTCTTCTGATTTGTAACCTGTGTTCCCTGATTTATTTGCATCAGTATAAAATGTACAGGCTCCAGTTATTGGTGCATCATATACAATTCAGGGAAGAAGCCAAGAAATTCTCGTTATAAGGTTAAGTCTAACATTTTTGGGATAATTGCTATTAATTTCTCCCAAAAATTAGCATAAACCCTTTGCCAGGGTTCATTGTCTTCTCATAACTTTTTTATTTCTTCAGTGGTAAAATGCATTATAATCTCTGGTGGGTCTATACCTGTTAATTGATAAAGCCTCAATTTACAGGAGTCTAGCACCAAACTGGGACTAATGAATGACACATCCATTCTTGTGGACTGAACAACTGCTGGATCCTTATCCTTTCTGTCAAGAGACATCCATTGTTGGACTTCTCAGAACACAGCCTATAAGTCACATTAATATATACATACATATATATATGCATGTGTGCATATTATATGTTATATATAACAATATATGAATATGTATGTATTCCTCCTAATTATAGTAATAAAACAATATGATTTTAAGATGTAAAATTTCTATCTATAGACATTTCTCAAATGAAAATACCCAAAAGGCAAATAGGTACATTAAGTATTTTTTAATTAAGTTACCCTGTAGTGGTGTGCTAATTACTCTCATATGCACTTTAGACTATCAGATAAAATACACAATGGTAGAAATAGGTTTCCCCTTTTGAGTTGTTGGTCATTGGAATCCCATAGTCCCCAAGCAACATATGCTATTACAATTTGTGTTGGCTGTTTTTTCAAACTGACACAAACTTAGAAATATCTGAGAAAGAATCTTGAAAAAGTGACTGAACAATACTGACGTATCAGAAAGCCTGCAGAGAAATTTCTTGATAAATTATTGATTTGTCATTGTCAAGACCACTGTGGCCCATGATAAACCGAGACAGATGGTCTTGAGTTGTATAAGAAAGCAGACTGAGACAGGTATGAGAAGCAAGTTAGTAAGCAGCACTCCTCCATGGCACCTGCATCAATTCCTGCTTCCAGGTTCTTCCCTTGAGTTTCCTGATCTGACTTCCTCAGTGATGGACTGTGATATAGAACTGTAAGCAGAAATAAACCATTTGTTCTAAAAAATGCTGTTGGTCATGGTATTTTATTACAGAAGAAGAACCCCTAAGACATCACAACTCTCACTTAACTTCTAAAACATGATAGTAAGACACTATTCTGACTTGAATCAAAACACATGGAAAAACCAAGCAATCACTAATATGGAAGCTTTATTTCTACTGGCTAGATTTCACAGTTATGGAATATTATATACATGCTATTGAAAGAGAAAAGTTATCAGCAATCTTACCCAATAATGACCATCATGGAAAGATATGGCACTGTAACGAAACTGGTACAAATGTTATATGAGTATAAATTGTTTTGTAATTAAATTTAAGGCATGATTTATAAGATGCACCCTATGCACAGAACCTTTATTAAAGCTAAGAATCTGTGACTAGATAAGTCAAATATTTTGTGGGAGAATATACTACTCTTAAGTGGACTTTGTATTAAAACAACTCATATTGACTTATTGTTATACCCATAGATCAAAGATTAGTACATACCTTAGCTATCATAAAAGAAAGTGTTTCTTGCAGTAGAGGGCTATTAACACAGAGATACAAAACAGAAAATTGTGTGAAAAATAAGAGACTTCAGATGACTTCTCATACTTAAATGGTATATACATGTAATTTATATATATATTTGTAAACAGAAGTTTCTGTTCTTCCAGGTCTCACAGTGATTCAGTCCCAAATAAACACACAGAGACTTATGGTAATTATAAACTGTTTGGCTTATTAACTCAGACTTATTATTAAATAACTCTTACAACTTAAATTAACCCATAATTCTTACCTATGTTTAGTTATATATCTTGGTACATTTTCATTTTTCCTCCTCTGTATCTGGTTAGTGACTGACTCTCTGACTTTCGTCTTCCTATAATTCTTCTAGGCTGGTTTTCAGACCCATACTTCCTGCCTGGATAGTGGCCAATCTACTTTTTATTGAACCAATATGAGTGACAAATATTTACAGTGTACATGAGCATTATCCTACAGCATATACCCTCCTCCTAGTCTTCAGTGATCATTATGAAAAATGGAATAGAAAAAATGTAAGAGTCAAGGTGGTTGATGACTACAAGGAAACAGTACTTCCTGGATAGAACAGGATGGTAGAACATATGCATTCACAGTAAACATGTGACAGCATGTAAAATATCTTATCTACCTCAAGGCAGATGAAATCTCAGCATGGAGGGGGAAGGTGGGCACAGAATCTCCCCCCAAAATTGGTATGTGTTTTCTTCTGGGAAGGGGAGAGACACACTTTCATATGTGTGTCACCTGGAAGGTCAACCATGCTCCATGGTTGGCCCTAAAGTTAATAATATTGAGAAACTCAAATTGGAATCATTGGATTAGTAGAAGAAAAGAGAACACAAGGTTACCTACAAGGAACATTGTAGTATAAAAGGAGTGAGTTTGGGGAAAGAGGTGAGTATTCTTTTTAAATTTTATTTTACATGCCAACCACAGTCCCCATCACCTCTCTTCCTTTACCCACTTGCCCCACTCATCCCAGCCCCTTCACCTTCTCTCAGGAGATAAATTCTCCCATGAAGAGTCAACAAAATCTTGCACATTAACTTGAGGAAGGACTAAGACCCTCTCTCATGCATTAAGGTTGAGCATGGCATCCCACCACAGCGAATGGGCTATGACAAGCTAACTAATGCATAAGAGATCAATCCTAATCCTACTGCCAGGGGCCACTCATATCATTCAAGATTCACCAATGTCTCCCAAATATTGAGTGCTTAGTTTGGTTTCATGGAGACTCCACAGATGTCAGTCTAGGGTTCTTGAACTTCTATGAGCTTGGTGAAGCTTTCTCTATTGATTTCTTATCATGATCTTGGCCTCCCTTGCTCATATCGTCCATCTTCCCTCTCTTCAATTTGATGAGAACATGAGGGAATGGGATCATTGAGGGAGGAGAGGGAAGAAATGGGAGCGAAATAAAAGAGAACTATTGAGAGAGCCACTATTGATATAGGAAGAAACCTGGTGTTAGGGAAATTCCCAAGAATCCAAAAGGATGCCCCAGCTAAGACTCCTAGCAATAGTGGAAAGGATGCCCTAATTGGCCTTTCCCTGTAATCAGATTGGCGAATATTCCAACTATCATCATAAAGCCTCCATCTAGTAATTGATGGAACCAGACGCAAAGATCCACAACCAAGCACCAGGCCAAGAGGTAAGTATTCTAAAATTATGTTATATTAAATTCTCCACAAAACCTGATAAAATATTATTTCAAAGAAAGAATCTCTTGCCAGGTAGTGAATTCCTTTAATCCCAGCACTCAGGAGGCAGACGCATATGGATCTCTGTGAGTTTGGGGCCACCCTGGTCTCCAGAGCTAGTTCCAAGAGAAACCCAGTTTTGAAAAATCGAAAAAGAAAGAAATAAAAGAAAGAAAGAAGGAAGAAAGGAAGGAAGAAAAAAATCTTTTCATCATGCACATGTGCTGTGGTAGCACATTCTGCTCCTTCAACCAATAGCCTTTAAGATACCAGCCCATTCGGATGTGGTCTCTTATACTGTAAAAGCAGAAGTAAACATGCACCCTCTCTATTGCTTCCAGCTCCCAGTTCTGGCTGCTAGACTCTGTTCCTGTTTGTGCAGAAGACTATTGTCTAGGGCAGTGATCTGTAGGTTTTCCACTTAAATAAATAACCCTTTTATTATTCATAATTCTAAACTGGTGTGGGATTGTTTTGTGACTTATGTCATCATCTGGTGCCTAACATGGTAAATAAATGACCCTTTTATTATTCATAATTCTGAACTGGTGTGGGTTTTTTGTGACTTTACGTCATCATCTGGCACCTGGATATTTGGTTTTAGAACACCCCCCTGTACTACTACCCACCACCCGCTCAGAGTGTGCCTGGGTAGGCACAAGCCCTCCCTCAGCTGGCCATGACCAGTGTGTGGAGCCAGCATTTCACAATAGTTCATTTGGATATAGAATTTTCACAAAGTGGCAGCTTTTCTTGCTGCAGATCAGCTGTGGTTCTTTATAGTATCTCATTACTCACCTCAAAGTGGCTTCCAGTCCCTGCACACTAGCCCCAATGTGTGGGTCCCACCACACGCACACTGCAAGAATTCAGATGGGTTATGGTCTTTACTGGGTGGCTGCTGTTTTCTTGTTATCTCTGTGCTCCTGCAGATGCTGACAGATCAGGGCCCACTGCAGGACACACAGTCTGTGATTTCTCTTAATAACTATTTTTTTGATCTAAGCATATCTTTCATCATTTCATGCTAAAATCAGATTCATACCAGTCATGTGACTCCAAGTGCGTTGCTGGGTACAGCTGGGTTAGTTTTGTAGGTGGCCTGCAACACCTACTGCCAGGTAACGGTTATTGCAACTAATCCAGCTAATTAAACCACAGGTAAGATTTAATATCCTAAATATAGATCATAAGTTGCTAATTTAAAAGGGCAGTATGTCAGACAACCTAACTGTCCAAGGTTTCAATAGTCTTTTTATTTATACCATGTGTGATGTTTTATAAGACTTATATGATGTCCCTTCTACATCACTATTTTTGATTCTGGGGATTAGTCTTGTCCTCAATATTTTTTTTTCTTAAAAATATGGTTTGACAATAGGGCTAAGAATGAGGTGTTTTTAGAAGTGGTACAGTCTTTTCATACTGACACCATGCAAGAAAGAGTTTGGAAATCTGAAAAAAGATACGACCACTCTAACAAAACTCAGTCAACTGAGGTACTTTTAGAAATGGTACAGCCTGGTACCAAGCTTCTCGAAAAAGAGGTCAGAAATCTGAAGGAGGGTACAAAAAATTTAGCTAACAAAACTTGGTCAATTGAGGTACTTTTGGAAATGGTACAGACTGATAGTGATTTATTTAAAGGAAGATTCAGCACTCTGGAGAAGGAAATAGCACATTTGCCACATAAAACTCAATCAATGACACAGTGGGTACTGAAACACTATCTGAGAGAATTCATACTGTTGAATGTATTAATCAGACTCTGTTGAAGAGATATGACAGAATGTCTCTCCAGGAAGTTAATATGCATGCTATAAAAATTATGACGAAGGATGAGACATTATCTCTACTGGATAGACTTCACACCTTGGAATCCTCAATGAGGACTTTAGAACAGAACACTTGACAGGAGATCCAGAGTCTACAAAAGGCAGTAGTAAGAAAATTTGAAAAGATTGAGGAATTTATTGAATTTGATGACCAGCGACAAAGGCACAAAGACAGAGCTGCTACTGGAGGGAAGAAGTTAAATTTTACAGTAACAGGGTAAAGCAAAAGGATTTGATATTTCCCAAGATCAAATTATAGGTGAGATACTTTACTCTGATCCTCAGGATCAGGCCTTTTACAATGAAATACTTGTCCCTATGTAGCACAGCAGCTTTAATTGCTTGGGACAGGATTCAGGAACTAAGAAAGAGAATTGAAACATATCTTAGGGTTAAGCAGGGTCAGAGAGAACCTTTTTGTGACTTTTTACAAAGATTAACTAAAGCTGTACAAATAGAAAATTAGAACACAAAAGGCACAAGTTAGGAGAGACAGGTTATGGACTCTTAATGACTTTCAAAGATTGTTAGGAGACATTTCCAGTCTATGACCAGCTGTTCGGATAACACCTGATCTAATAATTCATTTAAGCAAAACCTTAGATGGTGATTCAAAACTTGAAAAGTCCCAGAAAATAAACAGCTGAAGTGGAAAAGGAATTGACTATTGTTGAGGAGATATTACAGTAGGTACATATAAGTAGGGTGAATCCAAATCTTAAATGTATTCTAGTCTTATTGCCTTCCAGAAATTCTCCTACTGGAATTTTAATGCAGAATGAGGATATTATCTTAGAATGGATCTTTTTGCCACATAAACCAAGTAAAAAATTAAAAACTTATGTGGAAAAGGTCTCTGAATTAATTATAAAAGGGCAGTCCTAGAGAGATGCCAGTTTTCTATCTGATTTGGAATCCTGAAGAAGTAGGTTCTAACACCAGTGAAGTAATACCTCAGGAACAGGATAGATTAATTTACCAGAGAAAGTATAAGCAGGTTGGCAAATAGCAAAATTCTTTCTTACATATTCTTCTATGTCACTGCCACCAGATGGTCTGACACAGATTTAGGGTTGGTCTTCCGATATCAAGTGCTTCAATCAAGAAAATCTCTCATTGGAATGACCAGATACTTAGGTTTTAGTTGATTCCAGATATAATCACATTGAAAACAAAGACTAGACATCAATTGCTGATTTAAATTTTTATATTTATTGTGCAATAACCATAATTCAGGTGGATAGTTCATAAATGATTTTTTAATTTCTATATTGTATGTATTATATGTATGAGTATTGTTCCTGAAGGTATGGTCAATTATAGTAGCTACAAATATTCTCTGCCCCACTCATCCTGTTGGACCAGGTTTTCTCTGCCAATGTGTCTACAAAGCTGCTTATGAAATAACAATTCTGAGGCTTAATATTAATTATATAATCTTTGGGCTATTGGCTCAGGATTCTTATTAACCAACTCTTACATATTAAATTAAACCATTTATATTATTTTATATTTTAGCATGAGGCCTTTGGCTTGTTACCTCTTGCTTCTTGGACAGCTACTTCATTTCTACCTGACCCTGCCTTCTTTCTCCCTGCATACAGTTTAGTTTTTCTGCCAATCTATATGCTGCTCTGCCATAGGCCAAAGCAGCCTCTTTATTAACCAATGGTAATAAAACATATTCACAGGATACAGAAAGGAATCCCACATCAAATTATCTTCTATGTTAGAAGAGGGTGTTAAATTCCCTAGGACTGGAGTTGCAATTTTCTGTGAGAAATTCTGTGGATGCTCTGAACTGAACCCAGGTCCTCTGGAAAAGCATTTAATGTTCTAACAACTGAATGAGCCATCTCTTCAGTTTTATATAGATTCTTTTTTAACATACCAATCCCAATTCCCCCTCACTCCTATCCTCCTGCTCTCCCCTACCTTTCCTTCACCCATCACTATCTATTCCTCAGAGAGGATAATGCCTCCCCTGGTAAGTCAACTATGTCTGTCTTGTCATCTCATTGAGGCAGGACCAAGGCCCTCTTCCACCCCCAGTGCCTAGGTTGAGCAAGATATCTATCCATAGAGAATGGGCTCCACAAAGTCAGTTCATCAATTAGAGTTAGATCCTGGTCCTAATGCCAGTGGCTCCACATACTGCCCAAGACATATCAATGCCACCTGCATTCAGAGGGTCTAGTTATGTCCAGTGTGTGTTACAGAATTGTCAATCTGGAGTCAGTTAGCTACCACTAGTTCAAGTCAGCTGATTCTGAGGGTTTCCCCATCATGGTCTTGACCCATTTGTTCATATTATTGCTATTCCCTCTGTTCGATTGTAGTGAGCAGTGACTGCATGTTTGTTTCCTGGCTGCCCATACCCAAATAATCACAAAAACCTTTATTAATCATAACATTGTTTGGCCATTGGCTTAGGCATATTTCTAGGTAGCTTTTATATCTTAAATTAACCCATCTCTATTAATTTGTGTATCACAATGAGGCTGTGGCTTACCAGCAACTTTCTCAGCATCCTTCTCCTTTGGCAGGTACATGGCATCTCTCTGACTTTGCCTACTCTCTATATATATCTCTATTTAGATTTCCCACCTGGCTTTACTCTGCTAAGCCATTGGCTGAAACAGCTTTATTCATTAGCCAATAAAAGCAACACATATACAAAAGACCATCCTATATCAGATTGTAATCCTGTGACATAGCCAACTAGTTAGTTCTAAATCTCTGCATCTGCTACCTCTGTTTCTGGATGAGGGTTCTGGATTCTGTGGATTGTAGGCTGGCTATCCTTTGTTTTACATCTGGTACCTGCTTATGAGTGAGTACATACTATATTTGCTATTCTAGGTCTGTGTTATCTCACTCAAGGTGTTTTTATCAAGTTCTGTCCATTTGCCTGAAAATTTCAAGATGTCATTGTTTTTTACTATTGAGTAGTGTTCTGTGATGTAAATGTACCACATTTTCTTTATCCATTCTTTGGTTGAAGTACATATAGGTTGTTTCATAGTTCCTGGCTATTACAAATAATGGTGCTATGAACCTAGTTGAACAAATGTCCTTGTGGTGTGAGTTTGTCTCCTTTAGGAATATGTGCAAAAGTATTATTACTTGGTCCTCAGGTAGATTGATTCCTAATTTTCTAAAAAAAATTGTCATACTGATTTACACAGTGGCTATACAAATTTGCCCTATCACCAGTAATGGGGGAGTCTTCCCCATGCTGCACATCCTTTCCAACATATGCTATCATCAGTGTTTTTGATCTTAGTCATTTTGACTGGTATAAGATGATAGCTCAGAGTTGTTTACATTTACATTTCTCTGATAGCTAAGGATGTTGAACATTTCCTTAAGTGTTCTTCAGCCATTTAAGATTCTTCTGTTGGGAATTCTTAAAATATATTATTTAAATTGTCTTTTTATTTTGTTGATTTTTTTCCTACTGTTTAGAATCTTTGTAAATCGATTTAGTACTCTGTTTTTCTTTTTAATGCCTGGTATTTCAGGATCTTAGACAGCAAGACAACAGTGATTGCCTTGGTCAGTTCCATGGACTTTTTCCTTTTAATAATTTTTTCTTTGAATTTCAAAGGACAATTTTATCTAAACAGAAACTTTCAAACAGAAAATAGAGAAATTAGGTACCAGGAAAATACTGTCTTGCCAAGTGATTTAGCATTAGAATATAAAAAGGGAACAGAGAAATGCATAGCAACTTCTCTACTGCAGGGTCTAAGTAAGACCCTGAAGGACAGCCAGATGCTGATGAACATTACCTTTTCCTCATAAACGTCTATCTCCATCCCACACTACTCTTCCATTGAACCTTTCAGAGAAATAAATGAAAGAATTGGCACACAAGAATGGTGTAGGAGGTCCTTCTGTATTTGGGTTGCTTTCATTGGTTAATAAAGAGACTACCTTGGCTTTTTGAAAGGGCAGCCCTTAGATAGGTGGAGTAGAAAGAACAGAATGCTGGGAAGAAGGTAGTGTGGCAGACACCATGTTTCTCCTGCCTGAGATGGACGCTGGTTAGACTCATGCCAGTAAGCCACATTAATGGAGATGGGTTAAACAAATATGTGAGAGTTAGCTAGGACTAATGGGCCAGGCAGTAATTTAATTAATACAATTTCCATGTAGTTATTTTGGGTGTAAGCTAGCTGGGTGGCAGGACACAGCCAAGGGTGGCTGGGATCACAAGCAGCCCACTCGCCTCACAAGAACCTTTATTCCACTTTAGGTGCCAGCAATAAACCCTAACAAGCTGTGCTGTCCATGAGACTTAGGCTTTGAGAGTTCTGTGGCAACAGAAAAATCTCATTGGCTTTAACTCCATAGGGAAGCCAGATCTTTTTGATCATTAGCATCCATTTGATAGGTGTATCAACCAGATAGACCTTGGAAACCATAGTAACCCTCCTTCACCCTGTGGCCACTCTGGGGCAGCAAAGTAGGTTCAGGGCAGGAATCATGAGAGTGAGATAACTATGGCTCAAAACTCATAGAAGCCAGAATCCCAGCAGTGAATTCATGGAAGACAGGATCTTACAGATATAATTTTCTCACAGCAGGACAGGAAAAGGCATTGCAAGATCTAGCACATCCTGATTTCTTTAACTTGGCTGTTCTGGCATCTTCTGGCAACTAGTGCCAGCTCAGACAAACTCCTGAGCATCTTCCAACCTGATGCTGTCTCTGACAAGGAAGGTCCTTGCAGGAAAGAACTAGCCTACCACAGATGGGCACTTGGAATCTTCTGAATATTAGCACCTATCTTAAATCAAAAAAAAAAAAATCTGACTTGTTTCAACCTGAAGGAACCAGGCATATGCCAAGTCACTTTCCTAGATACAGAGGGAAAACCAGCATTGACCAATGACAGCATCCATATCCTTGATTTTCATGTTCAAAATCCAACTGTAAGTAAACATGAGTGTGCTTCCACACTGGGCAGCTGGGAGCACCTGTGTCTGATTCTTGCCCTGAAAATAAATACTCCTAGTTGGTCACCCTAATACCTAAACAAGTTCAGCCCAAACAAAGTCCGCTGCTTGATAAAACCAAAACTCACATGTCTTGCCTTTTCTCAGCCTATTCTAAGTACCTGAATGTAGTTGGAATTTTTTGGGGGGAACGTGGGCACCAATAAACTCCCAAATAAAGACACAGAGACTTCCTATTCTTTGTTACAAATGACTGGCCTCAGTTTAAGGCTGTATTTAGCCAACTTTTCTTACTTAAATTATTTTTTCCATTCAAAAAAATTTTACATATCCTCCCATTCTTCCAGTCCCCTCCCACCCATCCCACCCCACCTCCCTCCCCCTGCTTCCTTAAAAGAGGGCATGGTGTCTTGCCCTGTGGGAAGTCCAAGGCCCTCCCCCCTCCATCCCGGCATAGGAAAGTGTGCATCCATATAGACTATGTTCCCAAAAAGATAATACATGCAGAAGAGATAGGTCCTAGCGTCATTGTCGATGGCTTCTCAGTTTGCCCCCATTGGCAGCCTCATTCAGAGAGTCCAGTTTGATCATATGCTTGTTCAGTCCCAGTCCAGCTGGATTTGGTGAGTTCCCATTAGATCAGGCACACTGACTCAGTGGATGGTCCGGCCCCTCACGGTCCTAACTTCCTTGCTCATCTTCTCCCACCTTCTGCTCTTCGACTGGACCTTGGGAGCTCAGTCCATTGCTCTGATGTGAATGTGGGTCTCTGTCACTATCTCCATCCATCGGACGAAATTTCTATGGTGGTGATCAAGATATTCATCAATGTGACTATGGGACAATGCTAGTTCCGACACCCTTTCCTCTGCTGCCCAAGGGCCTAGCTGCGAACATCCCCGTGGACACCTGGGATCCCCTCTAGAGCAAAGTATCTTGCTAGTCCTAAAATGACTCCCTTAATGTAGATATCTTATTCCCTTCTCCAATATCAACCTTTCTCCATCTCCACCCTCCCACTCCCCCAAGCTCTCCCCAGTCCTTCCCTTCTCCCTTCTCCTTCCCCCTCTCCCCTTTCCCCACTCCCTCTACCCCACTTCTATCCCTGAACCTTTTGCCTGGAGATCTTGTTTGTTTCCAATTTCCAGGAGGATCTATATATGTTTTTCTTTGGGTTCACCTTGCTATTTGGGCTCTCTGGGCTTGTGAACTATAAGCTTACTGTCCTTTATTTCATGGCTAGGGTCCAGTAATGAGTGAGTACATATTGTAATCGTCTTGTTGGGCTTGGGTTACCTCACTCAGTATAGTGTTTTCTATTTCCATCCATTTGCATGCAAATTTCAAGATGTCATTGTTTTTTACCACTGAGTAGTACTCTAATGTGTATATATTTCACACTTTCTTGATCCATTCTTCCATTGAGGGACATTAGGTTGTTTCCAGGTTCTGGCTATTACAAACAATGCTGCTATGAACATAGTTGCACAAATGCTTTTATAATATGATTGGGCATCTCTTGGGTATATTCCCAAGAGTGGTATTGCTGGATCCTGAGGTAGTTGATTCCCAATTTCCTAAGAAACCTCCACACTGCTTTCCAAAGTGGTTGCACAAGTTTGAATTCCCACCAGCAATGGATGAGTGTTCTCCGTAGTCCACATCCTCTCCGGCATAGGCTATCATTCGTGTTTTTGATTTTAGCCATTCTGAAAGGTGTAAGATGATATCTCAACTTTGTTTTGATTTGCATTTCCCTGATAGCTAAGGAGGTTGAACATGACCTTAAGTATCTTTTGGCCATTCGAACTTCTTCTGTTGAGAATTCTGTGTTCAGATCATTACCCCATTTTTTAATTGGGGTATTTAGAATTTTAATATCTAGTTTCTTGAGTTATTTATATATTTTAGAGATCAGACCTTTGTCTGATATGGGGTCAGTGAAGATCTTCTCATTTAGTAGGATGACTTTTTGTCTTAATGAGTGTGTCTTTTGCTTTACAAAAGCTTTTCAGTTTCAGGAGGTCCCATTTGTTCATTGTTGCTTTTATTTTCTGTGCCATTGGGGTTTTACACAAGAAGTGGTCTCCTGTGCCCATGTATTGCAGGCTACTTCACACTTTCTCTTCTATTATGTTCAGTGTGGTCAGATTTATATTGAGGTGTTTAATCCATTTGGACTTGAGTTTTGTGCATGGTGATAGATAAGGATCTATTTTCATTCTCCTACAGGTTGACATCCACTTATGCCAGCCCCATTTGTTAAAGATGCTTTCATTCTTCCATTGTATAATTTTAGCTTCTTTGTCAAATATGAGGTGTTCATAGGTTTGTGGATTAATATCTGGGTCTTCAATTCGATTCCATTGGTCAATATCTCTGTTTTTATGCCAATACCAAGTTGTTTTCATTAGTGTAGTTCTGTAATAGAGTTTGAAGTCAGGGATAGTAATGCCTCTGGCATTTCCTTTATTGTATAGGATAGTTTTGGCTTTGCTAGGCTATTTGTATTTCCATATAAAGTGATTGTTATCTCAAGGTCTGTGAAGAATTTTGTTGGGGATTTCATTGAATCTATAGATTACCTTTGGTAGAATTGCCAATTTTCTATATTGATCCTACCAATCCAGGAGCATGGGAGATCCTTCCATTTTCTGGTATCCTCCTCAATTTCTTTCTTCAAGGTCTTAAAGATCTTGTCAAATAGATCTTTTACTTCCTTGGTTAGTGTTACCCCAAGATACTTTATGCTATTTGTGGCTATCGTGAAAGGTGATGTTTCTCTGATTTCCCTCTTTGCTCCTTTATCCTTTGGGTATAGGAAGGCTACTGATTTTTCTGAGTTGATCTTGTATCCTGCCACTTCACTGAAGGTATTTATCAGCTGTAAGAGTTCTTTGGTAGAGTTTTTGGGATCACTTATGTACACTATCGTATCATCTGCAAATAACAAAAGTTTGACTTCTTCCTTTCCAATTCGAATCCCCATTATCTCCTTATTTTGTCTTATAGCTATTGCTAGAACTTCAAGCACTATATTAAGGAGATATGGAGAGAGTGGACAGCCTTGTCTTGTTCCTGATTTTAGTGGAATCACTTTGAGTTTCTCTCCATTTAATTTGATGTTAGCTGTTGCCTTGCTGTATATTGCTTTGATTATATTTAAATATGAACATTGTATCCCTAATCTCTCTAAGACCTTTATAATAAAGGGGTTTTGAATTTTGTCAAATGTTTTCTCAGCATCTAATGAAATGATCATATGGATTTTTTTCTTTCAATTTATTTATATGATGCATTGCATTGATAGATTTTCATATGTTGAACCAGCCCTGCATCTCTGAGATGAAGCCTACTTGGTCATAATGGATGATTTTTTTGATGTGTTTTTGGATTAGGTTTGCCAGTATTTTATTGAGAATTTTTGCATTGATGTTCATGAGTGAGATTGGTCTGTAATTCTCTTTCTTGGTTGTGTCTTTGTGTAGTTTTGGTATCAGGGTTATTGTAGCTTCATAAAATGAGTTTTGCAATGACCCTTCTGTTTCTATTATGTGAAACATATTAAGAAGTATAGCTCTTCTTGGAAGGTCTGGTAGAATTCTGCATTAAAACCATCTGTCCTGGGCTTTTTTTGGTTGGGAGGTTTTTGATGACAGCTTCTATTTCCTCACAACTTATAAGTCTATTTAAATTGTTCACCTGGTCTTGATTTAATTTCAGTATATGGTATTTATCTAAAAAACTGTCCATTTCTTTTATATTTTCCAATTTTGTGGCATAAAGGCTTTTGTAATAAGACCTAATGATTCTCTGAATTTCCTCAGTCTCTGTTGTTATGTCCCCCTTTTCATTTCTGATCTTGTTAATTTGAGTGTTCTCTCTCTGCCTTTTGATTAGTTTGGATAGGGGTTTGTCGATCTTGTTGATTTTTCTCAATGTACCATCTTTTTGTTTCATTGATTCTTTGGATTGTTTTCTGTGTCTCAGTTTTGTTGATTTCAGTCCTCAGTTTGATTATTTCCAGTCTTCTACTCCTCCTGGGTGAGTCAGCTTCTTTTTCTTCTAGAGCTTTCAGGTGTGCTGTTAAGTCATTAATGTGATCTTTCTCGGTTTTCTTTATGTGGGCACTAAATGCTATGAACTATCCTCTTAGCACTGCTTTCATAGTTTCCCATAGCTTGGGATATGTTGTGTCTTTATTTTTGTTGAATTCAAGGAAGACTTTAATTTTTTCTTTATTTCTTCCTTGACCCAGGAGTGGTTCAGTAGTTGACTTTTCAGTTTCCACGAGTTTGTAGGCTTTCTGGGAGTGGAATTATTGTTAAATTCTAACTTTACTCCATGATGATCTGATAAGACTCAGGTGGTTACTCCAATTTTTTTGTATCTCTGGATGTTTACTTTGTTACCGAGTATACGATCAATTTTTGAGAAGGTTCCATTAGATGCTGAGAAGAAAGTATATTCTTTCCTGTTTGGGTGGAATGTTCTATAGATGTCTATCAAGTCCACTTGATTCATTACATCTCTTAGTTCTCTTATCTCTCTGTTACGTTTCTGTCTGGTTGACCCGTCCATTTGTGAGAGAGGAGTGTTGAAATCTCCTACTGTTTGTGTGTGGGGTTTGATGTGTGCTTTGAGTTCTAGTGATGTTACTTTTACATATGTCGGTGCTTTTATATTATGGGCATATATATTCAGGATTGACTTCATCCTGTTTTTTTTTTATTCCTGTTAAGAATATAACATGTTCATCTCCATCTCTTCTGATTGATTTTAGTTTGAAGTTGATTTTGTTCAATATTAGTATAGCCACACCTGCTTGTTTCTTAGGGCTGTTTGATTGAAAACTCTTTTCCCAACCTTTTACTCTGAGATATTCTCTGTCTTTGTGGATGAGGTGTGTTTCTTGTAAAGAACAGAATGTTGGATCCTGCTTTCCTATCCATTCTCTTAACCTGTGTTTTTTTATAGGTAAATTGAGTCCATTGATATTAAGTGATATTAATGACTGGTGGTTGCTAACTGCGGGTTTTTTTTTTTTTGAGTTGTAGAGTTTGTGTGTTTCCCTTCTTTGAGTTGTGCCAGTGGACGGTTGTTAGATGACTGTGTTATTATGGGTGTTGTTTGCTTCCTTTAGTTGTGGTTTTCCTTCTAGTACTTTCTGTAAGGCTGGGCTTGTGGCTATGTATTGCTTAAATTAGTTTTTATCCTGGAATATCTTGTTTTCTCCATCAATGGTGAATGAAACCTTTGCTGGGTATAGTAGTCTGGGTTTGCATCCATGGTCTCTTAGTGTCTGCAGCAATCTGTCCAAGACCTTCTGGCTTTCATGGTTTCCATAGAGAAGTCAGGTGTACTTCTGATAGGTTTACCTTTATATGTTACTTGACCTTTGTCCTTTGCAGCTCTTAGTATTCTTTCTTTATACTGTATGTTTTGTGTTTTCATTATTATATGGCGAGGGGATGATATTTTATGATCCATTCTATTTGGTGTTCTCTATGCTTCTTGTACCTTCATAGGCATATCCATCTTTAGCTTGGGAAAGTTTTCTTCCATAATTTTGTTGAATTTATTTTTTGGGCCTTTGAGCTGTTCTTCTTCTCCTTCTTCTACCCCTATTATTCTTAGCTTTGGTCTTTTTATGGTGTCCCTGATTTCCTGGATGTTTTGTGATGAGAATTTTTTGGATTTGTTGTTTTCTTTGATCAATAAATTTATTTTCTCTATCGTATCTTCAGTGTCTGAGATTCTTTCTTCTATCTCTTGTATTCTGTTGGTTATACTTGTCTCTGTAGTTCTTGCTCATTTACCCAGATTTTCTATCTCCAGCTTTCCCTTGGTTTGTGTTTTCTGCATTGCCTCCATTTCAGTTTTCAAGTCTTGAACTGTTTCCATTACCTGTTGATTGCTTTTTCTTGATTTTCTTAGGTATCTTTGAGGGATTTATTCATTTCTCCTAACTTTTTGGTACTGTTCTCCTCCATTTCCTTAAAGGAATTTTTTACATCCTCTTTAATGGTTTCCATCACTTTCATAATATTACGTTTAAAGTCAATTTCTTCTACTTCTTCTGGATTAGGTTGTTCAGGTCTTCCTGTTGCATATTCGCTGGATCCTGGTGTTTTCATGTCACTTTTCATGTTGTTCGAAGAGTTCTTGCCCATCTCTTCCTTTGATTGCAGTCAGGGGATTCTGGGCATATGGGGTCCTTCTGGCAAGGTGCGCACATACTCACCACTCTGGATTGCTGATCTCAGAGCAGGAAGAGGGACTCCCCTCTGGACTACTGATCTCAGCACGGGAAGAGGGAGTCCTCGTGGCCCAAAGACCCCCGCAGAGGAAAGGGCGAACTTGTGGGGGGTTGGCAGGGTCGTGTGGAACAAAGAGGCCCCCTGCAGCAGGGGCTGGTGGTGCCCACACTCCCTCCTGGGGACCTTCCCACCAGGCGTGCACCCACTCACTGCTCTGGATCACCAATCTCAGCACCGGAAGAGGGAGTCCTGTTGGGCCAGGGGGAAAGGGTGAACTTGCGTGGGTGGGGGTGTGGCTGGGGTGGGGTGGGAAGGGTCGTGTGGAACAAAGAAGCCCCCTGCAGCAGGGGCTGGTGGTGCCCACACTCCCTCCTGGGGACCTTCAAATTATCATATTTCTCTTTACATTTGTTTTTTTTTCCCTTGGGGCTATTTATCATCCTTCCTTTCTTTCTGTATGTCTTACATTCCTGCTACCACTGTGACTCGATGACTTGGGTGAATTGGTCACCGGCGTCTGGTGTCTCTGCCTCCTTCTCTTCATTTCTCCACAGGCTTGATTTCTTCTCCTACTTATACTCTCTCCATTCCAGTCCTACGTATCCTTTCTCTGCCCAGCTACTAGCCATTCAGCTTTCTTAGAACAATCAGGTACCTTCTGCAGCCAAGGTAAAACAAATGTAGCATATCTTTACATAATTACACATCTTTACATAGTAAAACAAATGCAGCATAGACAAATGTAACACACATTTACACAGTTGAAATTACACTATTCCACAGCATAAACAAATGTATCACACATCTTTGCTCAGTAAAAATAATATTCTACAACACTTGTCACAAGTCATCTTTGTGGTCCTGGATGAAGTGTTTAGGATGGGTTCCGGTTTTGGCAGATGTCATTCCTATAAGACAGGGAAGCTAAACTGGTTTAGCATCAGTGAGACACTGACCACTGCCTCAAATAGGCTTGACTAACCAACATATTGAGCTCCCTACAAACTCTGCAGTACAAGGGAGTGGAAATCTGGAGTGTTCAAACTCTATGTACTCTAGCACTGTCACTTGAGACCTGTCCATCCACCCTATATATTGAAGAGTTAATGTTATTACCACACAAATGTCCCTAAGTCATACCAGGGCTCAGGAACAAGATTTCCTCCCACAGAGCCTTCCAACATTACCTGAGAATAAGACCTTCAACACCTATAGGAATCACTTGGAGGTTATGGTTTCATTTTCACAATGCTGCTTCTCTAAATACCTCAAATTCATTCCCAAATTCACAACCCAACATAGTAACTTGAATGTCCCCACCCTTAAGCCACCTCTCAATTCCCTTTGAGAATTTCAAAATAAAAGCAACCAGTCAGCCTGACTCCATATTCCCTTCTAGAGTTTGGTTTCCTCTCCAGGGGCTGCAACTCTGATGTGACATGACAATTTAGTACCTGCCTCCGAGGGCTCTGTAACATGATTCCATAACATGAGTTTAGTTTCTCAGTAGTTTTAAGGAAGGCTCCTGACTGTGTTCCCAGTACTTCTAATTTTGTATACAATGTTATTAAGTCACTCACTTCATGAGTTATGAACACCCCATGTTGTTATGAAGAATGATTTTTGCCTTGGCCTGTGTTTTACTAATGAGATCAGGTTCCCTGGGGTTCTGGCATCTACTAAGGTGACTAACCAGGGCTGTGTACTGGATTGTACGTACCAGGAGATCTTATTAGCCAGTCTATTTTAACAATTAACTTGGAGAATACCTTAAATACCTTCTCCAGCAAAATAAAAGCCACTCTGGAAGGGTATTCACTCTCAACAATAGCCATGGTTACAAGACTTTCACTCCTGATGGAGAAATGTTAAAGTTACTTTTAACTTTTAACAGAATTTCTGCTGCCTTTTGCTAAGTGTTCCACAATCAATTAACTTGTAGTAAAGATAATGAATTCCTGAACACTGGACTTCTCAAATAAGGTAAAGGAAGACAAATCATACATGGCTTTGAGCAGTGGTACTCTGGGCTCATTTTTGTAGATAACACTGAAGCTGTACAGCTTCAGGTCACTCAATTTCAGGTCATAGGCTGAACCCAGGATTTATTCACAGAATTGTACCTGGTGTCTCCAAGGACAGGCATGGCTGCCTGCTGCTTTGATTAGTTTTATTACTTCATATCTTATGTTTAATTTTTAAATATATTCTTCATTTATTTCTGTATATAACGTACCATAAGGGTCTTAGTTCATTTGTCTACATAGAGATACAGTCAACACAATTTACTGAAAAGTTTGTTTTTATTGTGTGTTTTTGTGATGGAATTTAATTAAACACAAATGTTTTGAAGTAGTCATTTGTTCTGTACTTTATTCATTTCTTTATACTTTATTGATTTCTTTATACTTTATTCATTATACTTTATTGATTTCTGTGTCATTTTTTTAAGTGTCATGATGCTTATATCCCACCATAGTTTAGATTTAGGTATCTTTATTCTTTTTTATCAAGATTTCTTTGGCTCAGTTTTGTAGATTCTTTCTGACTATTCTGAGAACATTTCAGTATTGTAGAGATTGCATTAAGTTAGTACATTGTTGTATACAGTATGAACATTTTAATTATATTCTTCCAATCCCTGAATATACACAATTTACTTTTGTCTTCTAAAATTTTCATATGATCATCTTTGTCACTCTTTTTCTATCCTGATTAAATGTATATCTAATATTTTACATTACTGATATTTTAATTTTAAGTCGTTCTGATTTTTCCATAGTTCCTTGCCCATGTTTGCTTTATATCTTGGTTCTCACTTTCCTTAACTCTTCAGCATAAGATAATTTATATAAAATCTTGTGTACTAAAACAAACATCAGCCTGACTGGTAATGATTTCTCCAAATCTTTTATTTTACTTTTATTTTCAATTCATATCTCTTAATGTTTTCATAAAACTTTATGTTTTGAGTATTAACATTTCTGAATGCTAAAAAAACAGATTCTTTCTCTCCCTTGAAACTGTTTCTTGTCTTTGGCTGCAGTTGTCTTCTTTCAGAATGTTCTCATTTATTTTTTGAAGCATTTTCTTTCCATGCACTCTTATTGTTCTCTTTCCATTCTGTGAATTCAGCTATGAGATTCCCATTCTTTATGTATATTTAAAAACAAAAGCAAATAATGAGAAACCAAATTTTGCAATGTTTTGCAGATGGATTTTAAATTAAAGCAATTCTCATATGCTTGGGCCAGTCTCATCCTAGTTTTCTGATTCTCCTGTACTTCTTTTAACTGTGTTATTTTGCAGCTGCTGAAAAAAATTCACAAATGTATCAGTTTAAACCATGCATTATCTCACTTCAAGGAATCTGAAATCCAATGTGGTCCTTGGATAAAGCTTAATTCTTTTTTTCCCATACATTGTTTTGTTTTATTTTTTCCATTCAAAAACATAATTAAAGAAATAAAATTTTTACCTTTCTTCCCCTTCTCCCGGTCCCCTCCCACTACCTCCCCACCTCTCCTCCCTCCCCCTTCTTCCTTGAAAGAGGGCATGGTGCCCTGCCCTGTTGGAAGTCCAAGGCCCACCCCCATCCCTCCCAGCCTAGGAAGGAGTGCATTAAAAAAGACTCGGTTCTCAAAAAGATAATACATGCAGAAGAGATAGGTCCTGGTGTCATTGTTAATGGGTTCTCCATCTGCCAACTTTCGCTGCCACATTCAGAGAGACTGGGTGCCCCTCAATGGAAGAATGGATCAAGAAAGTGTGGATTATATACTCATTAGAATACTACTCACCGGTAAAAACAATGACATCTTGAATTTTGCATGCAAATGGATGGAAATAGAAAACGCTATCCTGAGTGAGGTAACCCAAACCCAGAAAGATGATTATGGTATGTACTCACTCATTAGTGGACCCTAGCTATAAAATAAAGGACACTATGCACTTAGCTCACAAGCCCAGAGAAGCCGAATAACTAGATGAACCCAAAGAAAGCATACACAGAAGCTTAATTCTTTTATGTATGCTAAGGAAAAAATATTCACTTCCTTGTACTTTCCAGCATTTAGAGACTTCGTATATTCCTTGACTTTTGCCCTACTTTCTTCATCTTCATAGCTAGCAGTGCTGAATGTTTTCTTTGAACCTTCTTCTCTTATCTCATCCCCTCTTTGGATGACAACTATGAAAGATCTTTTGCTCTTAAGCTCAGCATTCATATTATTAGACTGGCCCCACATGGCTAATCCAGGATAATGTCCCTATCTAAAAGCACATAACACAAAGCATATCTTCAAAGTCACTTTACTGTGCAAGTAGACATATTCACAGGTTCTAACAATTAAGACATGGTCTTTAGGGGTTATATTTTCCATTCCAATGCAATGTTAGCATTGTGGGTTCTTTTGCTTACTGAGCTCTAATCCACTAATCTGTATGAAATATGTCTACAAACAGCTTTACTTTGATAAAAATTTGTTTTTATGATACATTTGTAGTGATTTTCATGCAACCTCTAAATCCTTTCCATGAAAACACTGATTGAGATCTGTTTTATTTCATTCAAGATGACTTAAAACAATAACATAAATGCTATTGTTTTAAGCAGCCAAATATTACTTTAATAGTGATATGAAATCTCTTGTAAAGACTAATCTGTTACTAGATATCACTCTTCTTTCTATATCCTTATATGATAACAGGAATAAGGCAATTACTTGTGAAATTATGAGGACAAAGCTCTCATGGAATCTTCCTTTTTCTATATCCTACATTTTCAGAAGAAAATCTTGGGGGGTTAGGTTCTAACATATGGGTTTAAGACAGATGCAACATTCAGAACAGAAAACCTTCATTACAGGATTACTATCCTTATAACAAGTATCATGGTAAAAATTGTTTCCATTATCTTTCCCCTATCTAAAGACATTGTAGGAAAATAAATAACTCACCAGAAACTGGGTCTCCTGGAACCTGGTTTTGGATTTTTTTCATATGATAAATAAATGATCATTATGACACAAACACATAATAATTATTTGTAGCAACAACCACATAAATTAATATAAATATTTAACTTTTCTTTTAACATTTCATATTATTATGCATTCAATCACAGCAAAAAAAATTGTTAGTGTAACCTTCACACACAAAACACATATAGACACATACACACACATACCAATACACATATACATAAACATAAATTTACATACATATATGAGTTTAATAGAAATTACCTTATACTGTACAACAAAGATAATGTTTCTTCTGGGAAACACAGGTTACCAAAAAAAAAAGAGCCCTGTGCCTGGTTTGAGATGGTTTCCCTAAAGTTCTTTTATAGGGTTCTTAGAGACTCCCTCAAGCAGTACAGGATATTTACCATTGTTTTTCATGACCCATCAGAACTTGATAGTAAGATCCTATTGGGAACATGTTACAAACTTCAGTCACAAGTCATGAAGAAATAGAATTGGTTATCAATGGGACGATTCTTCCTTGATAGCTAAATTTTAGAGTATGAGACAATGTTTTGCAGGCTGCTGGGGAAGAAAAGTCATCAGAAGTCTTGTCCATAAGCCAATCCTATGAGCTACATTAGTGATCAACCTGGCAAAAATATTTCCATTCGTTCCATAAGACATGAATGTTTTAGAGTTAATGGATTGTATTTAAGGAAAAATCTACAGGAGGAAACACACCTCTGGTACTGTAAATTTTGCCAGGAACTCATGATTACCAGTCCCAAGGGTGAGCTTGCAACTACTATGTTGCTAAATGGGCCTAGTATTGAACTGTTTTTTAAATTCTTATACCATAACTCATAAATTAATGTTCTCAAACCTCATCAGAGAAATTTCTTTGTGCATTGGACTTTGGTCAATGTAGAAACTCACAGCTTGCTCAAGTGTGTAGAATAAGTGGCTATGGAGTGCTTAGCTATAAATGGGACATCTATTTCATGCACGCTCCTCCAAACCTTATAGATGGCTGTGGAAGAGTATATTGAAAGGTTATAATGGCCAGAGGCTGGGAGTACTACTATAAAACAATGTCTGCTGGGCATTCATACACTCTGCACTCATACACTGAGAGCAGCTACTTGTTTGCTAAGACCAACACAAGATCAAACAGGCAACATTCTAGCTTGGAATGGGACTCCTCCCTCCAATGAGGACCTAATGATGGTTGATGGCTCATAGAGGACGAAGAGTAAGTTTTTTTTTTTTTTCTAGGAAGGGCACCTGGTTATCCACTGTGCTCCAGTTGGCAGTCTCACACTCCTGAGCATTTGGGCAACATATATTGTTCTCAGTGGGTTATAAAGAATAGAAAAACAAAACAAAAAGGACATGAAATTTGCAAGTGGGTAAGGAGTGGAAGTAGGTTTGGGAGGAGTTAGTGGGAAGGATGGGGTAAACATGATAAAAATATGCTGTAGGAGGTCCTTCTGTCTTTGTGCTGCTTTCATTGGTTAATGAAGAAACTGCTTTGGGCCTGTTGATAATGCAGAACTTAGGTAGGCGGAGAAAACTAAATGGCATGCTGGGAGAAAGGAGACAGAGTCAGACAGAGACACTATAGAGCCACCGCTAGAGTCTGACATACTGAATCTTTGCTGGTATGCCACTGCCACGTGATGATATACAGATTAATAGAAATGGGTTAAATCAAGATGTGAGAGTTGGCCAATAAGAGGCTAGAGCTAATGGGTCAAGCAAGGATTTAATTAATACAATTTCTGTGTGGTTATTTTGGGGCTAAGCTAGCTGGGTGGCCAGGAGGAACAAGCAGGCCCCTCTTCTTGCAACAAAAATATATTTCCACTGCCTTCCTATGTGAAATTCCCAAAGAATTATTAAACTATCATATTAAATAAATTAGACTTAATGAAGAATCTGGGTTTTTAGTTTTATTCACATTTTATTAACTTAATGGGCCTAATTAGAAAAATTCATGCCATTTAAACAAATTTAGTTACATAATAGTAAAGCTGCATTTTTGAGAAGTTCAGCTAATATTTTCAACATATAAAAGATAAAACGTCATAACATTGCATTTTAGTGAGAATCCAGTAATGTGGTTATATATTCAATAGTCACTTTTTTCTATAAAATTTGTTTTGAATTTATGACTATTTTATTTTAGGAAAATTTTAATTTTAATATTTTGTTTTTAGTAAGTTGTACTATAACATGGATATGAGAAAAAACAGGACTTCCCAGTCCATGTAAATTTATTCATCACTTTTAGTGCCTTTTGTATTTCCTTCCCCATATTTGTAACCATTTATCTAATAAAAGTGCTTGGCACTAAGTCTGAAGGACTGAATTTCATCCCAGGAATCAACAAGGTGGTAGAAGAAAACCAGCTTCTACAAACTGTTGTCTGATCCTTGCATTTGTGCTGTGGCACATGCACTCCCTTCCCAAATTAATCTATTTAGCGAGCAATAAAATATTGTTTAAAGTGAAATTAATATTTTGTATTACAATTTGTATATAACGTGCATATATAAACCCCCCAAATAATGTCATATACTCCCAGTGTTATAGAACCTCATAACCATTTAAATAGATATGCTGCTGTCAAGCAAACACTATCCATGTGGGAAATGAAAAATATCAAATTAAATATTCTAGGGTAAGTGGATTATAATTTAAGAAAAAAGTAACCTTAGATTTAGATTTTTTGTCTTTTTGAGAGATGGCTATTGTGATTAATTATTTGAAATGATGAAAACCAAGATCATCAAATCACATCATCCTCTGACAGAGTGTATAAAAGTGAATATGAGCTACTGCAGCTGAAACTGATTACTTGTTGTGCAGTTGCAATGTACCAGTTACTATGCTAAAATTTCCTTAACCAGAATTTCATTATTCTTCCCAGGATTTAGTGTGGCAAGTACCAATATATTTGAATGAAGCATGATCCTAAGTAGTTTTATTAATAAAACCAGGCATCAGATATCAGAATAAAATCCTGAAATAGCAAAGAACCTAGAGCAGCAAACAGCTGTTACTTTCCTCTGTCAATCCTCAGTCTGAAAGGGGTGAGATCCTTTTTATATCCCACCTTATCACTTCCTTTCTCCACCTCCTCAGTACTGGGATTAAAGGCATGAGCTACCAAAGCCCAGTCTCTATGGTTAACTGATGTCAAGGTCAGCCCTCTGATCTCCAGGCAAGATTAATTTGTCTAAATACAAACAAAATATCACACAACATTTGAATGCTTAGAGTTGGAATAAATATTCTCATTCAATTTACTGCTTGCCCTTTCCTTATTTGATCTATTTGGCTGTTTTATTAACCAGCAGGGTGCACTAAAGTCTTGATTGACAGATCATAATGAATGAAAGAGAATAGATATTGTTATATGATGCAATCAAATATGAGCCATATTCCTGTATGTATAGGAAAGCCTAGGACTGATAAGGTCAGTAAGCCTTTGAACCTCTTCAAGTAAGCTAGCACTGCTTTTGCTTATGAACTTGAATTCATATTACAGTTTCTTCATATTTAACTGAACAACCAAGATAGCCTTTACTGTTAGTTATAACTTCCTTGCACTTTGAATGTATTAAGGAAGTGTCTGACCTTACTTATCCATGTACTACTTGGGAAGAGAATTGTGGTGATCATTTGTCATTGTTCATTTTCTATCCTGTCACCTTTTCTCTTTCAAGATTTCTGAATAACATCACATTTTGAATAGGTTGGTACAAACCTTCTACAACCTGACCTTCATAGCCCTTCAGTGCAGCAGAGTGTTGTTGACAATAAAAGCCATAAAGCAATTTTTAAAGGACACACCTTGCTGTAGAAAGTTTGAAGTGTGTATTCAAATAAGCGAGGTGATGTATAATATACTAGTGACTACTCAGTATATGAATAGCCCATCAAAATGACATTAATGTCTTACATTCTAGCACTCATGACTTTTTTAAAAAAATGTTTGTTATATGAGCTAGTATATGTAAATGAATGAATTGTCGTGCATTCATGTGCATTTATTTAAGATTCTCTGGTTAGTTCTCAATATAAAGGAGAAAACTGGAAAAAAAATACTGCAGCTTGAATCTGGGACCTCTGAAGGAGTAGTCAGGAACCAGAGATCTCTGTGGGGCCAGGCATGAGTCTGGGACCTCATAGGGAGTAGGCTTGAGCTAGGACTTCCATGGGGCCAAGAGTTGGTCTGGGACATCAAAGGGAATAGGCAGTAACCTGAAACCTCTGTGGGTCCAAGCTTGAGTCTGGGACCTCTAAGGGAGTAAGCCTGAGCCAGGTCCTCTGAAAGGTTTGGGCATACCCAAACCTGGGATCTCTGATGGAGTAGACCAGAGCCAGAGACTTTGTAGGACCAACTCCAAACCAGGGACTTCTGCAGGGGCAGATACACATGAGGATTTACAGAAACAGTACAAAGCCAGTAACTGAGATCAAAGTACACCTGAGACAGCAAACTCCATGGAAGTAGACCAAAGCCCAGGAGTGCTGAGCTATCTCCAGGAACACAGAGTAACCAATGGGGTAACAAGAACTGTGGCACTGACTGTACCATGAGGAACAACCATCTGTGCTTTGGGTCCACTGGTACTTAGAAGATTAATCAACAGAATCTCAGACAGGTCCAACCACACTTATTAGAGGAAAATATGAGTACAAAAAGGTAAGTATAACATGAGGTCCTGCTTGTTGGGGTTTCTTTCCTGCCCAGTTCCCACAGCCGTTTAGCCCCAAAAGAATCACACAGAAGTCTACATTAGATATAAATTGATTGGCCCATTAGCTTAGGCTTCTTATTAGCTCTTATCACTTATATTAACCCATTATTCTTATCTATGTTAGCAACATGGCTCGGTACCTCTCTCAGTGGGGCAGGTCACATCTTGCTTCTTCTGTGGTCTGGGCAGGACTGGGAGGAATGGGCTTCCTTCTTCCCAGAATTCTCCTGTTCTCATTGCACCACCTCTACTTCCTGTCTGGTTTTCCTGCCTATACTTCCTGCCTACTGACCAATCAGTGTTTATTTAAAACATAATTCACAGATATAGAATTGTTCTCCAGCACCAGGTAAGAACACATGCAACACCACAAAGAGCACACAACACCAGTAAAATCTAAAGGCCCTACAACAGCAAGACTTGAACAACCAAATATAGGTGAAGCAGAAGAAAATGATCTAAAAAATAACGTCAGGAGAATGTTTGAAACTCTTAAAGAGGAAATGAGAAATTCCCTCACAGAAATGGAGGAAAAGACAAACAAAAAATTGGAAGACATCAGCAAATCCCTTAAAGAAAACCAAGAAAAAGCAATAAAAAATATGAATGAAACTCTTCAAAAGTTTAAAACTGAAATAGAGACAATAAAGGAAACACAAGCCGAGGGGATTATAGAAACAGAAATCATGAGAAAATGATCAGAAACCACAAACGTAAGCATTAACATCTGATACAAGAGATGAAAGAGAGAATCTCAAGCACTGAAGATACAATAGAGGAAATAGACTCATCAGTTAAAGAAAACATTAAATCTAACAAAAGCATATCCCAAAATATCCAGGAGATATGGGACACCATGAAAAGGTCAAATCTAAGAATAATAGGTATAGAAGATGTTCAAATCAAAAGCACCAAAATATATTTATCAAAATCATAGAAGAAAACTTTCCCAACATAAAGAAAGATATGCGTATGAAGCTATAAGAAGCTTACAGAACACCAAATAGACTGGATCCAAAACGTCCCCTCACGACATAATAATCAAAACACTAAACATGCAGAATAAAGAAAGAATATTAAGAACTGCAAAGGAAAAAGGCCAAGTAACATATAAAGGTAGACCTATCAGAATTACTCCTGACTTCTCATTGGAGACAATGAAAGCAAGAAGGTCATGGTCAATTGTTATGCATACATTAAGAGACCACAGATGGCAGCCCAAACTACTATACCCAGAAAAACTTTCAACAACCATAAAAGGACAAAACAAGATATTCCATGACAAAACCAGATTTAACCAATACCTAGCCACATACCCAGTCCTACACAAAATACTAGAAGTTATACTCCAACCCAAGGAAGTTGGCTACACCAACAAAAATACAGACAATTGATGGTCTAATAGCAGCAAATCTCAAAGAAGGGAAAAACACACAGATTAACATCATCAACAATGAAAACTAAATTAAAAGGAGATAGCAATCACTGGTCATTAATATCCCTTAATATAAATGGACTCAAATCACCTATAAAATGGCACAGGCTAACAGATTGGATATGAAAACAGAATCCATCATTCTGCATAAAGAAATACAACTTTACCTCAAAGACAGACATTGTGTCAGATTAAAGGTTTGGGAAAAATATTCCAATCAAATGGACCTAAGACACAAGAGAGTATAGCTATCCTAATATCTAACAAAATAGAATTCAAGCTTAAATCAATCAAAAGAGACAAAGAAGGTCATTTTCTATTAGTCACAGAAAAACCCCATCAAGAGGAAATCTCAATACTAAACATCTATGCCCCCAAATACAAGGGCAGCCTCATATGTAAAAGGAACACTTCTAAAGTTTAAATCATACATTAAAACCCACACAAAAATAGTGGGAGACTTCAATACTCTCCTATCACCACTGAACAGGCAAGTCAGACAAAAGAAGAACAGAGAAATAAGGGAACTAACAGATGTTATGACTCAAATGGACTTAACAGATATCTATAGAATATTCCATCTAAACAGAAAAAAAATATACCTTCTTCTCAGCACCTCATGGAACAATTTCAAAAATTGACCACATATTTGGTATCAAAACAACCCTCAACAAATACAAAAAAATGGAATAACCCAATGTATCTTATCAGATCACCATGGTTTAAAATAGAAGTCAACATTAATACTAATTCCAGAAAGCCCACAAACTCATGGAAATTAAATAATCCTCACCTGAATCATCAATGAGTCAAGGAAGAATTAAAAGGAGAAATTAAAGTCTTCCTAAAATTCAACGAAAATGACCACACAACATACCCAAATTTATGGGACACAATGAAAGCAATGTTAAGAGTTCATAGCACTAAATGCCTACCTACATAAAGAAGCTGAAAAAAATCCCACAATAATGAATTAAATGAAAATTTGAAAACATTAGAACAAAAAGAATTAAACTCACCTAAGAAAACTAGACAGCAGAAAATAATTAAATTGAGAGCTGAAATCAAAAAAATAGAAACAAAGAAAACAAAACAAAGAATCAATGAGACAAAGAGTTGGTTCTTCAGGAAAACTGACAAAATAGACAAACATTTATCCAAACTAACCAAAGGCAGAGAGAGAATATCCAAATTAACAAAATCAGGAAAGAAAAGGGGGACATAACAGCAGACATGGAGGAAATACAGAGAATCATCAGGTCATATTTTGAAAATCTGTACTCCACAAAATTGGAAAACTTAAAGGAAATGGACAACTTTCTAGATAAATATCACTTACCAAAATTAAATCAAGACCAGATAAGCAAATTAGACCTATAATTGCTGAAGAAATAGAAACTGTTATCAAAAGTCTCCCAAACAAAAAAAGCCCAGGACCAGATTGTTTCAACTCAGAATTCCACAAGACTTTCAAAGAAGAAAATCCCAATACTCCTCAAATTATTCCACACAATAGAAATAGAAGGAACATTGCCAAACCCTTTTTATGAGGCTACAAGTACCCTGGTATCCAAACCAAAGAATGACATTACTAAGAAAGAGAATTACAGACCAATCTCACTCATGAACAATGATGCAAAAGTGCTAAATAAAATACTGGCAAATCAAATCGAAGAACACATCAGAACCATGAACAAGTCAGCTTCATCCCAGAGTTGTAGGGATGGTTCAACATATGAAAATCTGTCAGTGTAATCCACTATAAAAAGCTGAAAATTAAAAACCACATGATCATTTCATTAGATGCCGAAAAAGCTTTCGACACAATACAACATCCCTTCATGATAAAGGTCTTGGAGAGAGCAGTGATACAAGGGCAATATACAGAAAGCCAACAGCCAACATCAAACTAAATGGAGAGAAAATCCCAGTGATTCCACTGAAATCAGGAACAAGACAAGGTTGTCCTCTCTCTCCATATCTATTCAATGTAGTTCTTGAAGTCATAGCCAGAGCAATAAGACACCAAAAGGAGATCAAGGGGATACAAATTGGAAAAGAAGTCGTCAAACTCTTACTGTTTGCTGATGATATGATAGTTTACATAAGAGATCCCAAAAATTCTACCAAGGAACTTCTACAACTCATAAACACTTTCAGGAATGCAGAAGGATACAAGATTAACTCAAATCAGTAGCCTTCCTGTACATAGTTGGTAAATTGGCTGGGAAAGAAATCAGAGAAACATCACGCTTCACAATAGCCACAAATAGCATAAAATATCTCAGAGTACCTCTAACCAAACAAGAGGAAGCCTTGTATGACAAGATCTTTAAATCTGTGAAGAAAGAAATTGAAGAAGACATCAGAAAGTAGAAAGATCTCCCATGCTCTTGGGTAGGCAGAATTAACATAGTAAAAATGGCAATATTACCAAAAGCAAATTCAATGCAATGCCCATCAAAATCCCAACAAAATTCTTCACAGACCTCGAAAGAATTTTACTCAACTTCATATGGAAAGCAAAAAAACCCAGGATAGACAAAACAATCGTGTACAATAAAAGTACTTCTGGGGCATCACAATCCCTGACTTCAAACACCTGATTTTTGACAAAGAAGCAAAAAAAATATCAAATGGAAAAAAGAAAGCATCTTTAACAAGTGGTGCTGGAATACCTGAATAGCAACATGTAGAAGAATGAAAATAGACGCTTATCTATCACCATGCACAAAACTCCAGTCCAAATGGATCAAAGACCTCAACATACAGCCAGCCACACTGAACTTTAGAGAAGAGAAAGTAGGAAGGCACAGGTGACAACTTCCTAGATATAACCCCAGCAGCACAGAAACATTTATTAAATGGGACCTCCTGAAACTGAAAAGATTCTGTAAAGCAAAGGACACTGTCCACAATACAAAATGACAGCCTACAGAATGGGAAAACATATTCACCAATCCCACATCAGACAGAAGTCCGATCTCCAAAATATACAAAGAATTCAAGAAATTCGTCATCAAAAGAACAAACAATCCAATAAAAAATAGAGTACAGACTTAAACAGAGAACTTTCAACAGAGGAATATAAAATGGCTGAAAGACACTTAAGGAAATGTTCAACATCCTTAGTCATCAGAGAAATGCAAATAAAAACAACTCTGATATTCCATCTTACACCTGTAAGAATGGCAAAGATCAAAAACACTGATGACAACTTATGCTGGAGAGGTTGTGGGGTAAAGGGAATACTTCTGCATTGCTGGTGGGAATGCAGGCTCGTACAACCCCTTTGGATGTCAGTGTGGTGATTTCTCAGAAAATTGGGAAACAACCTTCCTCAAGACCCAGTAATACCACTTTTGGGTATATATCCAAAGGATGGTCAATCGTACCACAAGGACATGTGCTCAACTATGTTCATAGCAACTTTGTTTTTCATAGCCAGAACCTGGAAACAACCTAAATGCCCCTAGACCGAAGAATGGATAAGGAAAATGTGGTTCATTTACACAATGGAGTACTACACAGCAGAAAAAATAACGACATCTTGAATTTTGGAGGAAAATGGATGGAGCTCAAAAACATTATTTTGAGTGAGGTAACTCAGACCCAGAAAGAGAGTTTTCACATGTATTAATAAGTGGTTTTTAAACATAAAGCAAAGAAAACCAGCCTTCAAATCACA